>BPLR01021497.1:0-31756 GCA_021605095.1 Caerostris extrusa
TCTGTTTTTCTATTCCCACTTGCGCGAAAGTTGGAACTTTTTGTTCTATTGCAGCAGACAAACACTTAAACAGTTGTCTCTGATGCCTTAAGACAAGCGCTACCCAAGAGATGCTTGTACCTTGACGATAACCCCGCAGAGCTCTACGATCATGCTAGACTGGGACCTACGATTTAAAGCAGATTCGAATCATTACCAACATCCACGGCAAAGCCGGGACACGAACCCTAAACCTGTGGTACCGAGCGCCAGAGCGTTAGCCACTCGGCCAATCAGATCCCGAAAGTTGGAACAATAACAAAAAAAAAAAATGAGCAATTTTAAAATAATCCACAAATATTTTCTGGTCCGAAATGGACAATCGCATACAGATGCTCATCTTTTATTAAACATAAGTGAGTTGCTGTGTGTCAAAAAAGAACATTTCAATAATATTACAAACGATGGTCACTTGATTCCAATAAAAAAATTCGCAATTAAAAATGGTGCGAGTTTTATATCCAATTAGGATTAAATTGAGATGTAAATGATTTTCGTACACTTATTTTAATTTTTAAGTACAAATATATGCAATCATTTCGTTTCAATGAAAATAAACGTAAATTAACGAATTTGATGCATATAAATGTGATGAGACTGGACATATGCGAGGAAAAATAACCCCGAAGGTTATTACTCGTAGATCTCATATGACTTATATGATAATGATGATATCAGTTGGATTTTTTTTTTTTTAATTTGCATTCTATTTTGACAGCTATCTGTTATTTTCTTTTGAATTAATTTTTATCTCTAATATACATTTAATGGAATTTTTTTATATACATCCCAAAAAATATCACACAAAAAAAAAAGGCCTTATAGAAATTTTTGGTAACTCATTTTTCAACTGTTTATATTGCAGAAAAATTTAGCATCCTTAACTTGCCAAACTGCTAACTTTACACTATATTTTGCGAAATTATTTTTAAAAAATCACATTATATGCTTATATTCCTCAAATAACAAATTACAATTTTTTGTCCCGAATTAGGAATTTCGATTATAAAACCTTGCTTATTACGCTACATTATTTATAGACAGATATCAAAAATGCGATTTCATTTCAAAAAATAACTGAATGTTGTTAAAAGTGTTGTACAACGGATTTCCATATAATATGTTAGTTTACATTTTTAAATACACCATGAAACTTATCCAATGCGACACTCCAAATATACCGAGGGATTTGGATTTCTGATTTGTTCACGAATCATTTTTCAAGTTAACTTTTAACCTAGCATGCAAAGTGGAACGATATGGATTTCATTTTTGGCAAAAAGTCACGAAGAATCAACGCAGTGTGAGGTGGCGCATTCAGTGTTTTCAGTAGCAATAGAGATTTGGCACGTTTGAGGCTCAAAATGGAATGGGTCGATCCTTTCGAATTTTCAGCATCGTCAGCGAGGTTTCTAATTGTAAATCGACGGTTTGCAAGCATCAAATCTTTAATTTTTGGACGTGAGCTGCGTCGGTGGACGTTGAATGTCGACCAGAGACTCTTCGTCTTCAACGCGTTCTCTGCCTTCTTTGAACTGTTAATACCACTTGTAAGCATTTCTTTCCGATATAGGATTGCTCACCGAATGCCTTCTCCAACATTCTATACGTTTCCGCAAACAAAATTGAAAGCAAGTTCTTTGCTGAATTAATTCAGACATTTCAAAAATCGGCGGAATCAGTTTTAGCGTCTCAGAAAGCCAAGCGTAACTCAAACACTAATGAATATTTTGACATGAAATTTCACACAGATGTCAAGGACAGTGCTGGCAACCTACAAAAAGGAAAAAAAATGAAATTCTATAAGCCCCGGGAATTTTTAAATTGAAAATTGGTCTTACACAGTAGTTTTGGACACAGTAGTATATCTCTTTTTTTTTGATATTTTATTCTTCAATTTTTTAGTAATTTATTTTCCATTTGCAAGCATTAATTTAATTAAAAAACACCTTTTATTGATATTTCTTTTTCTTTGTACTCTTTTTAAAAGTTTTCATGCGTACTATGTTATGGTTAAATTAATGTGTGTGAAAATGTTTGGTGAATTGATTCTAAGAAATTAGTCATGTTTCATGCAATCGCTTATTTTACTATTAAGGTATCTTACTAAGTAAAAGTCTGTAATAACATCCTTAAACATATGTTGTAAAGACTAATTAAAGAAAGCACAGATTGCCGAAATTCATTTTGTTACAAACTTATTATGCATTATCAGTTTTTTTTTTTTTTTTTTTTAAATCTAAAAACTGTCATTTTCTGAATACTGACTTAAAGTAGCTAAATATTATAATTTTATACCTGAATTATTTTAAAAAATAAATATAATTATAAAACATTAGAAATTTAAGCAGAACATTTTACAAAATTATCTAAGATTTGAAATTTAAGCAATCAAAATAATTTACCTAAAAAATTATTTTTTAGGAAATATTGCCAATTTAAATTATTCTGGTGTAAATATTTTTATTAATTTAAATTCATGAAAAATTTAAATCACAATTTTCAAATCACTACATTTAATGCAGCCAACTGTATTTCCTAGTAAATAACTTGTTTACTAAATTTAACTTTAAAATAGTTAACGACAATTACCTAAATATTTAATATCTCCTTCAATATATAAAATTGTAGTTAACTCGCAGTTTTTAAAAATCCCGAATGTAATGAAATTGTGATTACAAATTAATAGTGTTGCCAATAAAATAATTTTATAGTTACGCTTGGAATGCTAATAGTTTTATTCTCATGTATTTAGAAACATATCTTATTTTGTATGAAATATCAAGGACAATTTGAAACTATAACATCTTATAACTGATTTAAAGGAACATACAAATTTAAATTAAAAATTAAGAAGTTTTCAAAAAAAAAAAAAAATAATTTTCTCTTTATAATAAGTATGACATATTTATAATTAGTGATAAACATAAAATTAGTAACCATAATTTAAAAAGGTTTTAATTGACTACCATTTCTTGCTATTAAAAAAATCCCTTACATCTGCAAACCATCAAATAAAAATTAGTGAATCGTGTACTGCGAATCAATATAAAAACACTTTTAGGCTTCTAAAATTTTATTGGAGAATTAAAATAAATAAATTATGCCATATACAAATTAAAAATATACAATGTTATAAAAAATATTTTGTAATACAGTAAAACAATTTTGAGATAGTTGAACAAATCAAATCAAATCTTAGAAATCCATTAAAAACTATTTCTCAGTTTAAAACAATGCTTATACTGCATAAAATATAATGCTTGTCTTTTAATTAAAAAACACTATTTTGCCATCCAATTGATGCTACATTTTACACATGCAGTACAATCTTGGCTCAAATCAAAGAGATTAATGAAAATACAAAATAATATTCTACATAAAAAATACTGTAAGTAACAGTAGCAAGAAAATACATCTTTATATTTTTGAAATTACAATTAATAAATTATTTTTAGATATTACTATAGTTACTTTGTTCAGAATGATATTTCCCCACTGACAAAGATACTTGACTAGTCTTCAGATGCTTTAGAAGAGTCTTCAGAAGTTGTAGAGGAGCATTCATATGAAGATATGCCTTCTCCGAAGTTGAAAGGATTCTCTGTGATACAACGAAGTATATGTGCATTTAAACTGCATTCATATTTGAATAATTTTAGACATCTATAACAGACATGAGCTATTTCGTCTGCATGAAGATCTTTATGTTTGCATAGACGTGACTTGCAAGAGAATGCTCTGCCACATTTTAAACAAATATGAGGCCTTTCTGCTGTATGAAATTTTTTATGTTCGGCGACATATTTCTGTCGATGGACTTTGAAAGTTTTCCCACATTCCACACAAAAATAATCCTTAGCGTGAATTTTGTTATGATCTTTCAAAGAACACATTATATGGAATTTTTCGCCACAGGTGTCACAAACAAAATGTTTTCTTCCCATATAAGTTCTCTCGTGATCTTTCAAAAACACTTTCCAAGGGACAGCATTTTCACAGTATCTACACTGGTGACGCTTTTTTTTAGATGTTGTTTGGAGAAATGCTCTTTTAAATCTCTTTGAAGGTCGAATTGTCTCCCACATTTAATGCACCTGAATGATTCTTCAATTGGTGTCGTATCCGAAGAAGACATGCTGAAGACTTTGAAACTCGAATTAATTTTAAAAAATGTACATTTAAAACCATGCATGTCAAATGCAGTTGTTATCACTCTTAACTTTTAGATATTTATTGAACATATATCGACACAACCTACTTAGTTCACATTTAGTGTTGCCAATATTTTTTTTTTTCTTTTTACATGAATTCTTTTTGATTGATTGTTTTTTTTTCTTACCGAACTACGCACTATATCAGGAATCACTTAATCGTAGATTAGAAACTAAAATCCCGAAATAATTTACAGAATTTAAAAATGAAATTTTGGGTTGTTTTTAATAAAATTCGGTATTTTAAATTAGTAAATTGACAAAAATTCTTAAATACTTTCTACTTTTTCATGAACAAAATTTAACCTAATATTATAAAGTTTAAAAATTCTATCAATTTTGTATTTTAAGTAAAAGAATATGCATAATTTCGTATGTTTCTTAAAATATTTTTGCTATATGTAGACACGTATGAGGACAATGACATAGTTATGCTGAGTTTAAATATGTAATATTGAGCCAAAATATGATAGTAACACAGTCCTATGTACCGCTGGACTTGAAGATGCACCTAAATCTCATATATTATAATTTGACGGCAGGAATTTTTATTTAGTAAGTGCATTTCGATTATGTATGAATATATGAATGTAGATCTTATATATTCGAACTAAGATTGGATTGCTTAATTCTCTCTCGTATAAAATTGTTCTGGTTTTTCATGTGCATACTCAAGAGGTAATGGCATAATAATAGAAATCAATTTTGATAGATATCACGAGCATTCTGATTCTTCAAATTTACTTTTTTCTTTTCGAAAACAGTACTTGCTCTTCTACATAATTATGCAGCAAGAAACATCAATAATTTCTAGTTTTCGAAGGAGAGTAAAATATATATCAGAAAATAAAAATAAATAAATAAAACAAACACTAAATAAAATCCTGATAACAAAATCGCAGTTATTTGGTCAATAAAAATGTTCAATGAAATTTTTTTCTGCATATTTATTTAGACGAGCAAGTCCTGTTTTCGAAATGAAAAAGTAAATTTGAAGAACCAGAATGCTTGTGATTTCTATTAAAATTGATTTCCATTTTTTAAGCCATTTCTTATTCAGTATGCAGATGAAAAATCAGAACTATTTTATTGGAGCGAGAGTTAAGCATCTCAAATGAAGTAGCGAATATATATGATCTAATTTCAGATCCTCATATAGAATCGAAATGCACTTGCTAAATAACAATTAACAATCAATTTAATCATACTTTTCAACTAATAATCAACATTTAATTAACAATCATTATCATTCTTTAAGCTAAATAAACCCTGATATACAGTTTAACGTGGATTACGAAACACTAACAAACATCCATGCCACAGACAGGATTCGATCCCGAAGTCAATCATCACAAAGAGGATGGAGAGAAATTCATTGCATCCCGATTTTGCCATACCAATATTGAGCGACATTCACTAGTGTTACCTTTAGATTACACGTTTCACTGGGAGACATACATAACTCATTTATGTGAAAGGGGGTAAGTTGGGTTAAACATGATGGGCTCAAAATATGTAACAATTGTTTATTTATTTTAACTTGTATGCGGGCAAACATAAAAGATAAAAAAAAGGAAAGATATAACTTATTAATTCTTGACAATCTCTGAGGAATTTCAGTCAGTATAAAGAGGTCGCTGATAGTATCCTGCAATACGTTTTGTCGTATAGAAAATGAGTGGTTACATTTTCCATCTCGTGCTGCACCGACCTCCCAGCATGTTACCAGAAATGAAGGACATTGCAACTCTTGCAGAGCGCTTTCTGAGCTTCCACGCTGAAATAATTGGTCTGTGTGATCGAGCATAAGATTTGAACAACTACTTCCC
This sequence comes from Caerostris extrusa, assembly GCA_021605095.1. NCBI lineage: Eukaryota > Metazoa > Arthropoda > Arachnida > Araneae > Araneidae > Caerostris > Caerostris extrusa. The sequence continues at coordinate 6,083 of BPLR01021497.1, forward strand.
TTTCTCGATTAGTGCTGTGGCATATTCACGTGCAATCACTCCCTATCGAATTGCGTCGAATATGCGAATCCTTACACGGAAAGAAATTCAGATGCATAAAGTAATATTCTGAAAAATATAATTAATTTATCAATAATTAAAATATATGATTCACTATTAATATATGTCAGTTAATTTGATGCGCAGTTAACGTTCTGGCAAAACCCGATGCATACATGTGTTTTAGACTCAGAGAACTAATTAAATAAAACTTTATTTTCAACAAAAAATGGTGCTAGTTTTCCCCCATATCTTTTTGATTTTGAAAGGAATTTTATTAAATATATGCAAAATTATTGGATTTTGTTATTTGAAATGACCATTTAGTAAGATAACATACCTGATACTATACCTAATAAAAATCCGATAAAATTTAACCCATCTATTAAAACAGAGTCAAACAAATTTTGTAAAAAATATTCTCCATTGAGTACTTGAGAAACAAATTACTGTATATGTTTCAAAAACTGATGCAGCGATATAAGAAAATATTCACAATGTTTATAGTTTTTAAATATTTTATAGTCAGATTGATAGAAGCAGATTTGCTAATCGAAATGTTATATATTGGTTCATAACTCTCCATTCAGAATGGAGACTTTCGGCTTGCATATTAGGGAATTGTTGAAGGTAAAATACCATTTTAAAGCAATAGAGAAGAATTTAGCAAAAATATAAATGTCTATTTATATTTTTACTAAATATAATAGCCTTCGTAATAGCATTTTCGTTGCAATTAAACAGTTGCTCTAATCTGTTTTACAATATTTGCAACGAAAATACTTAATACTGCTTTTCTCAGCCGTTGGTATTATTGAATATAAGCATCCTCAATTTGCTAACTGCTCGTTTTACAATGTATTTGGAGAAAAAAAATAATTTACTCTTATATTCTTCAAATATCAAATCACTATTTTAGCCCGAATTTTGAACTTTGATGGTAAAATAAAATCCTGCTTATTTTGCTACATTATTTATAGAATAATATCAAACCTGCGATTATTGTTATAAAATATAAACATTATTTATAAGGATTAGAGATTTTGTTGAATGAATTTCAATATAACATGCTAGTTTAATTTTTAAAATATGCAGTAAGGCTTCTCTAATTGACTAATATGATACTCGCCAATACGACATTCCATTTAATCAGAAGTATCTGCTGAACCATGACATAGTGACGAGTCATAATTCTTGTTAGGCCTGATTACTTTCCACCACTTTACATAGTAGATTATGAAACTTTTTTTTTTGCAAAAGTTTACTTTTCAGTTGTATGCATTTATTTAATTTTACAAAGATTATTCTTCAAATGATAATGTTTGTTTTTTTCCATTACAATTACTAATTGTATGGCAAATTTAACGCCAATTAAAATGTTTTTCTAATTTATAAAACAATAAAATTAAAAAATACTAAATTTACATTCAGTTAAGCTGTCTTATTCATTAAAACACTGCAATAACAGAATATGATACATTTCAAGACTAAATTCAAATAAATAAGCACAGAGTACAGAAATATATTTTGTCATCACACAGTTTTATTACGCAATGTTGTTATAGAAATCCGGTAAAGAGAACTCTACTGAACACCATTTAAAATAAATAAAAATATGAAATTTTCATCAGGATATTCTTTAAAAATAAATATAATTAAAAACTAGATATATAAACAAAGCATACAGTTTCGCAAATTATTAGAAATCTAAAGCAATTTGCGTAGCATAAAATTATTTTTAAGCAAATGCCTTTTAAAATATTCGTTTGGAATTCATTATTTAAATAATTTAAATCTTTATTTTAAAAATTCTGTATTTCAAGCAAAAAAATTACTATTTTGTAATATATATATTGAACATTGCTAAAATACATTTTAAAAAGTTGTATTGGCAGTTCTATTAATTAAATATGTAGTATCATATTTAATATAGTTAAAATGTAGTTAATTCAATAGTAATGAAATTTGGATTAAAATATTTCGATATATATTAAAAATATTTCGATTTAATGAAATAGGGATTACAAATTAATCAGTGTGAAAATGAAGTTTTATACTTACGCTTCCATTGCTAGTAATTTTATAACGATACATTTAGATTAAAATCTGTTATTTTGTATAAATTATCAGGTGTTATTTTAAACTATAACATGATATTTGTGCTTTAAGAATTGTAAAGGAACATACATATTGAAGCAAAAATTAAGTTTTCAAAAAAGACAAATATTCTCTGTAAAAATCTTTATATATATCTTTCTAAATAAGGATAATATAAATCAGCATATAATTAATAAACAGTATTTGAAAAGGTTTTAACAGAATAGCGTTTATTGCGCTAGTACCAAAATATCTTCATCTGCATCTGCAAAACAAGAAAGTAATAATTGGTAAATTTTGCACAGCAGAATCAATATAAAAATACTTTTTACATGTCTAAAATTTTATTGAGAAATAAATTCTGATTAATTATAACTTGTACTATATAAAACTATACATTTTAAAAAAATGATTTATGATACTTTAAAACAATTTTGAGGTAGTTGTACAACTCTAGTCAAATATTAAAAATTCATTAAAAACTATTTTTCAGTTTAAAACTATACTTATTCTGCATTGAATGTAATGCTTGTCTTTTATTAAAAAAAAACACTGATTTTCTATCCAATTGCTGTTACATTTTACACAGTTGAAATTCCTTCAATACATCTTTAATTTAAACATGCATTAAAATCTTGGCTCAAATAAAAAAGAAAATTATTTTTAAAATTTCATTATTCTGCATAAAAATATTGTAAGTAACAGTAGAAAGAAAATACATTTTTATATTTTTGAAATCACAACGAACAATCAATTTTGTTTTCTATTATTATTATATTCATTTTGTTATTAATGATATTTCACTCCGCTCGGGACTTTTGACTAGTTTTGAGATGTGCTAGGTTTGTCCTCATGAGTTGCAGATGAATCGTCTGACGAGCACAAGCCTTCTTCGAATTTACCAGGCTTCTCTGTGCACAAGACAGCATATGTGCCTTCAAACTGCGCTTGCATTTGAATACTTTTTCACACTTGTCACAAACATAAGGTCTTTCTTCAGAATGAGTTTTTCTTATGTTGTTTAAATTTGACTTGTAAAGAATGTTCTTCCACATTTTTCACAACAAAAGGCCTTTTCCTGTATGAAATTTTTATGCTCTTCACATATTTCTCTCGCGTGAATTTGAATGTTTTCCACATTCTTCACAAAAATGATTCACTTCCTTAGTGTGAATTTTCTTGTGATTTTCAAATTGCTGATTTGATTGAATTTTTCAAGGTGTCACATACAAAAGGTTTTTCTCCTTATGAGTGTATTTTTTTGGTGCAGTGAATTTTTCCCACAAACAAAAGGCTTTTTTCCTGTATGAATCATTTCGTGTTTCTTCAAATTACTCTTAGATGGAACACCCTTTTACAATATTCACAAGGAAAGTCTTTTTAGATGCTGGTTGAAGAAATGCTCTTTTAAATCTCTTCGAAGTTCAAATTTTTTCCCGCATTTCATGCACTTGAATGATTCTTCAGATGATGTGGTATCAGAAGAAGACATATCGAAGACTTTGCTACTCGGATTAATCTAAAAAACGAAAATTTTAAAGCGTGTTTGTCAAATGCAGCTGTCACTCTTACCTTTTCGATATTTCTTTAACATATATCTAGACAACATACTTAGTTCGACATTTTCTGTTGCCAATATTTTTTTCTTTTACATTAGTTCTTTTTGATGCATTTTTTTCTTAACGAACAACGCACTATATCAGGAACTTAATCATAGATTGCAAACTAAAATCTAAAATAATTTACAGAACTTATAAATGGAATTTTGGTTTGATTTTAATGTAATTCGGTATTCAAATTTGTAAATAGGCAAACATCATAAAAAAGTAGATAGCATTAAATAAGCATTAATTAACCTGACATTGTGAAGTTTAAAATTCTATCAATTTTATATTTTAGTTAAAAAAATATGCACAATTATTTTTATGTTTTTGTAACATTTTTTATATCTGTAAGCAGAGATCAAGTTAATGACAGATCCATGTTGAGCCTAAATATATTATTTTGAGCAAAATGTAGTAATTAAGTTAAAGTAAATGTTGCTTGAAGTGCCAAATACCGATGGTCTTTAATGAAGATGCAAACACCTAAATATGTTATATTAGAATTTGACGGAATTTCAATTTGTCGGGAAGGAAATTATATTTTTTTCTTTCTAATGGAGCTGGCATGAACCAGTATTAAATTCATATGATGTTTAGTTAGCCCTAACCTTCAATTGACACATGTATAAATTTGCAGCTGGTGCATTAAGTATGTGAGTTATAGTATTTTTAGTGAAGCACCTTTTGTTAGTTTGACGACGTTACTTACTTAGTACTACCCAGGAGGAGCTTGTAGCTTGAAGATAAGCTACGGACGCCGAGTAACAATACCTCCGCAACGCTCTACGATAATGCTAGACCGGGACCTCCGGTTTAAAGTGAATTTAGAATCACTACAAACATCCATGGCACCGCTGGGAGTGGAACCCGAAATCTGTGGTACCGAGAGCCACAGAGCCCTAGCCACTAGGCCATTCAGGCCCCCATTGAAGCCAAGGAATTTTTATTATTTTATTTTCATTTAGCAAGTGGGTTTCAAATCTATATGGGTATCTGAAAGTAGATTTTATATATTCCGAACATCGTTTTGAATGCTTAACTTTTTCTCGCATAAAATTGTTCTGATTTTTCCTTCGCATACTCAAGAACTAATGGTTAAAAAATGAAAATCAATTTTGAAACGTGTCACAAGTATATTGATTCTTCAAATTTACTTTTCCTTTTGAAAACAGGACTTGCTCGTTTTCTACAAAATTAAGTTGCAAAAATGAAACCTCAATTATTTCTAGTTTTCCAAAAAGAGTAAAAAAAATTATATTAGAAAACAAAAATAAAAAAAAAAAAATTAAATAAACACTACGCAAAGTCCTGATAACAAAATCGCAGGTATTTAGTTAATAAAAATTGTTAATAATAACGTTTTTCTTACTTATTTGTCTTGGATTACCATTATGCTAGATTTTATTACTATTTGCAGAAATATTTTTTTCATTAATAGTGCAAATGCTTGAAATGTACCACCATTTATTATCTTGTAGAAATATTAATTCATTTTGCAAGAAATGAAGTGGTGAAAATAATTTTTTTTGTCTACGCTCCGCTAATCTATATTAAAGTAAGGAATGACAAACAAGGCGTCACACTTTCTGATGCAATACGCATCAGATCATGGCACCATGCATCCAAGCTATGTGCAAACTCTCATTGGGTAAAAAAACCCACTGTTGTCCTTTGTAAATTTAGTGGTGTCCACACAGTTGTTGTACATATAATTGAATTTAATATATCATAAAATCATGTTTTACTGTTACTAAATGTTCATGTATACTTTGTTCATTTTTATTCAATTCCTTCTAATAGCTCACCCTCTCCTTATATATATCTTGTTCAAATTTTCAATCGTTGATAAAATACTTTTTATTCATCCACTCAAGTTCAAATACAATTTTTTTTATTTTGTAGTAGATGACACTGGATGTTAATACGATTTTTAAAAATATTAATTCAGTAATTAAATTCAATTAATTAATTTTATTATTTTTTTAAATTTAAATTGCATATATCTACCAATAGATGGCGCCAGATAAACTTAAAAAAAATGAATGAAAATTATTTTAAAGGACTTTCTGCAATATAGGGAAAAAAAGTATGAACTTACTTTAATTTTTTTTTTATATTACTTGTTTTGAATTCAATGATATTTTAAATTACTGAACGTAAAAATTGATGTGCATTAATTTTAATTTTATTTCTTCCCTGTAAAAGGAAGGAGTTTTCTAATCCGATTATTTAATAGGAAAAATTAGAAAACAAAATTGCAATAAAAGAAAAATATTATCTTGAAGAAATTTATTTCATACATAATCTGTAAAAAAGGCGCATTTCTATATATACTAATGTGTCCAAAAAGGAAGACCCATTTTCAATTTAAAATTCTCAGGGCTTATGGAATTTATTATTTTTTTTTTTTTTAGGCTGCTGTGACTGTACTTGGAATGGAATTAAATGGAATAATATTATTTAATTTAATTATTCCAATTATTCTAACTCTGCCAATATACTTAGTTAAAGTCAAACTATCTGTGTATTTTTCACTATTAATACACGCAAGTTAATATGATGCGCAGCTAACCTACTGTCAAAGTCCGACGCAGACATGATTTTAGAGACAGAGAACTATTAAATTAAATAATTTTATTTTCAACACAGAAAAAGAAATATTTTTCCTTCAAATTTGTTTGATTTTGAAGATAATATCATTAAATAAAAAGCAAAATCATTGAATTCTATTATTTGAAATGAGCATTTAGTAAGACAACTCTATTGTGCGTAATAAATTTGCGATAAAAAATTATAGTTTAAAAACACTAAAAAAACATGCTTTTAGAGTTAATGAAACTAAAAAGTAAAAAATAATTGTTAACATAATAATATTACTGACGAGAAAATGAATGTCACTGTTCTAAAAGCGTGGGGACCTCGATATAAATCGTTATAACTTTTCACTAGTTTCCTTCAGAAACGCAGAGTTAGTTTAAAAATGTCATACAAAGCATCCCACGCTTTTAGGACAGAGACATTCAGTTTCTCGTCAGTAATTTTTTTCTTATATTAATAATGATTTTTACTTTTTATTTCTAAAAGCGTGTTTTTAAACTATAATTTATTTTTACTTTTTAGTTTGATTAACTCTAAAAGCGTGTTGCTTAGTGTTTTTAAACTATAATATTGAAATGACGTCCCGGTACGAAGGACTGGAACTGTATTTTTTACAATAATTTAATTGTGAGTAAAACAAAGACTAAATTCGAATATGTTGAACCAGCCAAGATTCGAACAGGGAATCTCCTGATCCGTAGTCAGGCGCGTTATCCGTTCTGCCACTGTCCCGTAGGTTTGAATGTCTTAGGTACTTTCATTCTACATGGGTTAAATTGTTCTTCATATGTTAAATAAAATGACTATTCCTGGCGATCCTAATCATGATGAAATAATAAACTTATCAAAATATTTTATTGTCGTCGGTCCTTGACAAGTCTACAACATTTAAATTAAATCTGATCGCTTAAAGCAGAGCAAAATCGAGCCCAAAGAGTCAGTTACAAACAAACAAACATACAGGTGAAACTAATAAACGCGTATCAATTAAACCATCTACAAAATCTTTGATTTTGTAGAGAATACCATTAAATAATAAGCAAAGTTATTGAATTCTATTACTTGAAGTGAGCATTTAGCAATGAACTTCCGAAAAAAATAAACCATCTACAAAAACAGAGGCAAACAAATTTTCATAAAAACATTCTTAATTGAGTACTTCAGAAACAAATTAAGTGTCATGTTTTAAAAGCTGACATGCAGCAATATGAGAAAATATTAACAATATTTAGAATTCTTTTATAACTGTTTTCAATAAGATTGATCGAAGCAGAGTTGCTAATCAAAAGGAGTTTTTTTGTGTTTTTATAGCATTTGTACTGGAGACTTCTGACTTGCATATTAGGGAATTGCTGAAGGCAATATACGCTTTTAAATAAAAAAATTAATTTAATAAATTTATGAACAGACAATTAATAGTATTTATGGTTGCGATCAAACAGTTGTTGTACTCTATAATGTAATATATATGCGATTCTCAACCTTTGATGTTATTGAATATATAACATCAATTTGCCAACTGCTAGTTTTGAATTTTGGAGAAAAAGATCAAACAAAAATCACGTTTTAATTCTACAATTCACAAATATCGAATCACTAGTTTCGCCCGAATGTTTAACTTGATAATGGGATAAAATCTTGCTTATTATGCTACATTTAGAGAGATATCAAACCTGCAATAATTGTTTTTGAAAAAATAAGCGATATTTATAAAGATTAGAGATTTTGTATGATGAACTGCAATATAACGTGCAAGTTTACTTTTTAAAATATGCAACGAGACTTCTCTAATTGTCCAATATGATACTCACCAATGCAACACCCCATTAAATCTGAAGCACTTTCTGGACCGTGATATGGTGACGAGTCATGTTTCCTGTTAAACCTGATTACTTTCCGCCAATTTGCGGGCTAGGTTATGAATAATTTTGACAATTTAACAATTTTGCGAAATAATTTACATTTTATTAGTATGCATTTATTTCATTTCACAAAAAAAAATTATTCTTCAAATAAATATGCTTATTTATTCACTAAAATTTCGAGTGAGTTTAATTTTATGGTTGAATTAAGGTGATTTAATGTGTTTGATGAATTATTGTTTTAAAAAAGACGAATTACTGCACGAAAATTTACATTTAATTAAACTGTAATATTCATTAAAAACCAGCAATTACTGATTTAAAGACACATTATAAGACTAAATTGAAATAAACAAGCACAGAGTGATTAAATACATTTTCTCACACAAATTTTTATTATGCCATTTGTCTCTGTTTACAGACATCAGGTAAAACCTTTACTGAACACCACTTTAAAATAAATAAAAATATGAAATTTTAAACCGGATATTGTTTAAAAATAAATTTAATTTTAAACTAGAAATATAAGAAAATCATACATTTTACTAATTTTACTGGCAATCTAAAGTAATTTACGTAACAAATTTATTTTGTTCAGAAAAGTCGTTAAAATATTCTGATGGAATAAATTCTATTCATTTAAAAAAAAAAAAATTAATTAATATTTAAAATCTGTTTTCAAGCAAAATAATTTTGATATAAATATATTATTAAAATATATTTTAAAATTATTATTTATATTATTTGAATATAGAGTACCCCAATTAATATAGTTAAGTCAATAATTAAAAATTTTCGATTTTAATGAAATTGTAGCTACAAATGAAATGAAATAATTTTACAGTTACACTTGCACCAGCTTGTAACTTTATTATCGTACATTTGCAAACAATCGTTTATTTTGTATTTGATATGAAAGAAAATGCGAGACTGTTATGTACTGTAATAACCTCCATGTTATTTCTGCCTTAACAATTGTAAAGGAACATCCATATTTGAAATAACCATAAAGAAGTTTTGAAAAACGAATTTTCTCTTCATAATAAGTACGCATATATTTATAATTAGCGATAGACACATAATTAGTAAACATAATTTCAAAAGAAGTTTAACAGATTAGCATTTCTTGCACTGTTAAAAAATCCGCGTGTATCTGCAAAACATCAAATAATACTTAGTAAATTGTGTACTGCGAATCAATATAAAAACACTTTTTATACATTTAAAATTTTATTGACAAATACAAAATAAAAATATACAATATTATAAAAAAATTGATTATGATATAGTAAAACAATTTTGGGACAGTTGAACAACTCAAGTCAAATCTTAAAAATCCTTTAAAAACTATTTTCAGTTTAAAACAATACCTATGCTGCATTAAATATAATGCTTGTCTTTTATTAAAAGAAGCATTATTTTTCTATTCAATTGATCTTACATTTCATACAGTTGAACGTGCTTAAATACATTAAATTATACAAGCAGAACGATATTAGCTCAATTTAAAGGAATTAGTATTTTTTTAAATTTCCTTAATGTGTATAAAAATATTGTAGAGGACAGTTGCAAGGAATTACATTTTTATATTTTTAAAATCACAATGCATAATAAGTTTTGTTTTCTATTATTACTATGTTCATTTTGTTAAGAGTGATGTTTTCCTCTGCGAGATATGTTTGAACCAGTAGCTGTGCTAGGCGTGTCCTCGGGAGTTACAGATGAGTCTTCAGGTGGACATACGCCTTCTCCAAAATTGTCAGGCTTCTCTGCGACGCAAGACCGCATATGTGTATTCAAATCCCATTTGAATTTGTATACTTTTCCGCATTTACCACAAACATGAGGTCTTTCTTCAGAAGGAGTTTTCTTATGTATGTTTGTAGAATGTGTAGTTATATATGTTTGTAGAAGAGAACGTTCTGCCACAGTCTTCACAAATATGAGGCATTTCTCCTGTATGAAATTTTTTTATCTTCTACATATATCTCTCGAGTGAATGTGAATGATGTCCCACATTCTTCACAAAAATGACTTTCTTCCTTAGCATGAATTTTCATATGTGTGTTCAAAGAGGACATTTGATTGAAATTTTTCCACAAATCTCACATTTAAAGGGTTTCTTTGCTGTATGAATTCTTTCATGTTTCTGCAAATGACTCTTACATGGAAACGTCTTGTCACAGAATCGGCACAGGTGCTGGTTGGTGAAATGTTCTTTTAAATCCTCTTGAAGCTCAAAATGTTTCCCACATTTACTGCACTTGAATGATTCTTCAGATGGTGTCGTATCCGAAGAAGACATACTGATTTCTTTGAAACTCAGATTAATTAAAAATATATAAATTTAAAACAGTGTATGTCAAATGCAGTTGTCATTCTAAACTGTTCCACATCTCTTTGAGCAAATTTATACATAATCTGTCTAGTTCAACATTTTGTGTTGCCAATATTTTTTACATAAGTTATTTTGTGATGAATTTTTTTTTTTCTTAACGTGCTACGCACTATATCACGAACTTAATCATAGAATAAAAACTAAAATCCTAAAAAAATATATAATTTAATAGTGAAATTTTGTGTTGCTTTTAATAAGATTCGATTTTCAAATTAACAAAATGGAAAAATTATTAAATACTATCTACATTTTTCTGAACCTGAGATTACCTAGTTTAAAAATGTTATCAATTTTCTATTTTAGTAAAAAAAATATGCATCATTTTTTATGTTTCTTTTGCATTTTTTTTTTTTTTTTTTTGCTATGGATAAACATTTATGTCATCAATGACATTCTGAGTTTAAATACGTTATATTGAGCCAAAATATGGTAGTAACACAGTCCTATGTACCAATGGTCTCGAAGATGCACCTAAATCTCATATATTGGAATTTGAAGGCAGGATTTTTTTAGCAAATGCATTTCGATTCTATATGGGTATCTATAATTGTATTTTATATATTCTAAAACTTCGTTTGTAATGCTAAACTCTCGCTCGTATAAAATTCTTCTGATTTTTCATCTGTATACTCAAGAGGCAATGGCTTAAAAAATTGAAATCAAGTTTGATAGATATCAGAGTTTTATGGTTGTTTTGTCATTTATGAAATCAAATTAGTATTTTTTCAGCTTTTAGCGAAAAGCTTTAACTGGGCCAACTTTAACTCGGCCAACTTACCTTTTTCGCTGTCGAATCTCTTTGGGAAATGAATTAGCACCATTTCGTTCTATCTTCGAGCAGCTTTATGGCGAACAACCCTCTGCAGATGGTTTTCGAATGCAAAATGGCCTGAAGAGCAGAAGTACGTGTTTCACAACAGCAATATTCGCGAAATATTTTGCTAAAGAATGTCGGAAGTTTCTTCAATGTGTCTGGGAGTGCAGTCGTTACACACGGTTTGGAATGAAGATCGCAGTTAAGATGCGGAGCCAAGGAATAAAAACTGATCTAGCGGAACCGATGACTTCAGTTAACAGATCTTCATCCACGAGATTGTTATAATATCATAAGTGGAAGTATTTTTAGATTTAAAACTGAAATTATCTATATGTTTGTAATCAAATATAATGAAAAAAGGCATTACAGAATCATTAGTTATATATATATATAATTATCTTTTATTTTTATTTTTAATTATTGTAAAAATCAAATTCATATGATTTTTAACATTAAAAGTAAAGCAGATCATTATTTCTTAGCATTCAATTCTATGCTGATGATGCATTATATAGGTTGAGATTCCGCTTTGAGTAATTAAATATATAATTTAATTACTCAAAGCGAAAAAATTGAATTTATATGGTTTTTTACAATTAACTGAAGTCAAAAGTAATAAAATTAATTAATAATTTTCAATTTTATACTAATGATATATTTTTTCGGTTGAAAAAAAATTGCAAAAAAAAAACAACAACAACAACTTGTATTACTTCTTAAAAATGTTAAATCCTGTTTTGGAAATCATTCTATTTAGAATATTTTTTATATTCTATATTCTAAAGAGAAGAAAATCCAAAAACTGAAACATATTTATTTAAAGTTAGAGACTATTTTTTTAAATTTTAAATTGTCTTCTTACTATGCAAAAAAATCTCTGCATTCACATTTGACGCAATACCCTGAAAAAAAAAGCAAACTTTCTTAAATAAATCTCTACCTTTTCTTAATAACGACGACAATGATTAATACGGTCCAGCACAAACCTTAGACAAAAAAAAAAAATGGCAACATCTCCCCATTTCGATTCACTTTGCCAATTCATCTTTAAAAGACAACTTCTAATTGCTTTTTCCCCTTCCTTCCTCTTCTTGTAGGGACAAAATTCCCTTTATCTTTTATTCAAATTTCCTCTTGGAACTCTCCATCCAATAAATCTCCGTAGCGTTCATCAGAGTTGAGTGGTCTCGTAGCTTCTTTATCTACTAAAGGCGGGTCGCAATTAAAACTCGACCGGAAAGTGTGCAGAGAAACCTTCCCTTCAAACGCAATGCCGTCTGAGAAATGACTGCTCGAGTCTCGCGAATTCCGCTTTAATCAATTAAAGACCAGGTGTGTTTAATTGGAGTGCTTTGTTTTTCTTGGACTTTCTTCTGCTAAACAAAAATTAATTATTATTTTTAGTATCAAACAACTTCACGTTTTGTTGTTTAAAACAGAACTGTGAGTTAATGGGTCCGCGTAAGGCAGTTTATGACTCGCATAACTTGTGTGGTATTTTTTTCCACCAAACGAAATATATCATTTTGTAAAAATATTGTTCTATTTAAAAAGAAGCAAAATCATTTGGCAAAAGGAAAAAAATAATGCATTTTTTTAATTGGATACGTTTTTTAATAGTATATTTCATTTATTTTACATATGATACATTTAAATGGAATAATATCAGAAAGTATTTTTAAACCTATTGAATTTTTGTAAACAATTTATGATATAAATTTCCAAAATGTCTAATGGCATATCAATGACCTTTCGTAGGTAAATTACATGAGTTCTGAATAAGAATGAGAATACATTAAATTTTAGAGATTATGCAATCAATGATTCAACACGCACGAAATTTTGTTAATTTGAGAAATTCAGCAAAACTCTGTCAATTGTAGCAAATATGCAATCACTTTGTGGAAACTCTTACATGATAGGAAAAATAAAAGATTTCGTTTTAGAATAGAATTTTTTTTAGAAAAGACTTTTTAATTTAAAAAGTTCCATTCTTCACATATTAATCTGCTGTGTTATAATCAGCACAGTAAAAGGGTTAAAATTGGGCATTTTGTCAAAAGGTACTTTTAAGGTATATATCACTTATGATTTCTTTCTTACTTTCAGAAATTAATAGTGTTGTTGTTTTTAATTGAAAAACAGTTTCTTCTATCCATCTTTCCTAACTTCCCTTCTTTAATGTTCTCTGTGTTTAAAGTACATTCTCAATGATACTCGATGCTGCCGGATGGCCAATCGGCTAGCGCTTTGGCCATTGGTACCACAGGCTTTCAGGTTCGAATCCTGGCGATGGCATAGACGTTTATGATTGGTTCGGTATCCGTGTTAACTGTAGGTTCCGGTTATTTAGTCCAAGTGTGCAAAAAATGACCGTAGAGCGACAACCCAAATCAATGGCGTCAAAGCCCGAAGGTGTGCCAAGCCGGCTGCCTACTGGCAGATTCTGAAACATAATATGTTTTTTTAAGGGGTAGGGTTGGTAGCCTAGGGCTTAAAGTGGATTCAAATCACTACAAAAATCCATGGCACCGCCGAAGTCGAACCGAAACCTGGGGCACCTAAAGCCAGTCACACGGCCATCAGGCCCACATATATATAAAAACAATTAATTATATTATTAATTAATATAACGGTTTTGCAGATTTTTTGTGAACATCAAAAAAAAAAAAAAAAAAGAAAGAAATGCTTTTAATTAGGATAAAAAGCAAGCAACAGATAAAAACTTAATATTTAATGTTATAACTTAGTTATAACAACAGTTAACAGTTAGAAAATACTTAATATTTCATTTAATAATTATTTCGTTTAATTATTTTCCAAATCATGAATTCAAAAAAATTCAGTTCCACATATAATATTTTTATGCAAAAAAATATTTTATCTGTTCAACTTTTTTCTATATATATATATTTCGTATATTATCTATTTTTTTCTTCAATATTTTTAATTGTCTACGACAATATTAATAAAAAATACAAAAATACACCTTTATTTTATTTATACTTGTTTTTTAACTTCAATACCTTTTATCTGCTACGCAATTAAAAATAAAATTTATTAAATTACACCTTTTAAATTAAACCTTTAATGATTTAAGTCATGCGCACGAGAATTGAGTAATATAATTATAATAATATTCTTTTGTCTGGCATCAATTTATTTCATTTATAAAATTATAATAGTTGAAGAAAATTAATAATTGAAAAAAATAATAGTTGAAGAAAATTTATTTTAGATAATTGAATCAATTAAATATTAGAAATAAACTTGGAAAAATGTTTAATAATGCAGAAAAAAAACTTATATTAAATTAATGTTTCGTATAACAAAAATTACTAATCCACATTTAATATATTAAATTAACTATTATAATAGAAAATATCATCATAAGAATTTTCATTTTCATCAGATTTAAATAGATACAAAATATTTTTCTTTGAAAACTTTTATTTCAGGAAAACTATAATGATAATGACGAAAACGTAATGACGCTATAAAATATTTTAAAATAATAAAACTATAATAGCAAGTAACTAATTCATAGTTCCTTATGTGCATTTTATTAAATATGCCTCTCAGAATATTAAAAGAAACTTCTAAATATTTAGAAAAGGAAAATTAAAAACAAGTTTCATTTGAAACTGCCAATAAGATTTATTATATACGAAATTATCTGACAAATGTTTATTTTATAAAGCTATAATATTTCAAAACTAAAGCACATAACTTTGTCAGGATATAAATGAAAAACAAATCACGCAAAAGATAACACTTCGTTAAAAAACCTCAATTATCGGAAAATGTAATTAACGAAAGTAAATAGACATTTACGGAGATATTTGTTTAGATGAATGCTTTATTATGCTAATAAGAAATAGCTTCTGTAATAGAAAGAAATTTTCTGGCTTCAAATTTTTTTATTTATTGATTTTGGAATAAAACTCGTGCTTTTAAGATTTCAGTTCTTTAATATTTACTCTAATATTCAGATTCTTTATATCTAACAGTAAATACCCCATTTAAATTCATTTTGATGAATATTCATTAATTTTCCTATTAGGTAACAAGAACTATATAAGTCCAGTTGCCATTAGTTCATTGAATATGTAATCTGTAATTTGAGTAGCCATTTTTGCAGAAGATAATCAAATGCAATTTGTGTAACATAATAAAAATATTATTTTGAAAAGAATATAAAAAATAAGACTTTATACTAATTAAGTTCGTTACAAAAAACGACGAAGTTATTGGGTTAATAGAACTCTTTTGTTTTCGGAAATGAAATAGAACGGTTTGAAATCTATACTTGAACGTGAAACGACCATTTATGGATGAGTATGATAGATCTATTGACCAGAATCACCTTAAATTAGACAGACGAAGAAAAATGATGGTAGTGTAACGTCTCGGTCTATATCAGACCTATAACAGCTTCAAGAAGAGAGACACTTTCAGGTTCATGGGAACTCTTTAATTTTTATTTACAAGCACTATATGCAGATAATGAACTTTGGGTTATTATACAAAAATATAAAAAATATAAATAAAATTTCATCACTAATGCGCGATTAAATGATAAGGGCTATTCACTCCGAGGTCGAAGGTTTTTCCATAGTTTTTGAGTCTACGTCGCATCTAATTACTTGGTCTGCGGCAGACCTTCATTATCACACAGCGTAATTCACGAAACCACAAGGGGATCACTTTGAAAACAGGTGGAAAACACTGGCCTATTCTGACACGTCAGAGAAGAAAATAAAAACAACACTTCTGGTCGACTCGTCGCAGAATTCTCTCTCTTCCTCACCAAAAACCTCCTTTTAAGACAATCCGTCAAGATTTGTGAGCGTCCCTAACTTCTAGTTGGAGTGGACATTTGTCAGCTCGTGGTCTATCACCAATCATAATGTAGTTCATATAGTATAGGAAGGGAAAAATCACTATCTTTCATAAACTTCATGTTTTCTGCGCATATATATCATTCACTTAAAAACAATAATAATTAAATGTGTACCACACCCCTCAGAATCTAACATGCGGAAATCCAATGAATAACTGTTGCTCATAGGAAGAAAAACAAAAACCAAGGGAAAGGTTCGGTAAAGAATTTCCCGGCTTTCCACACCATCGTTTCCTGGAAAACACTGTGCAGGCCAGGTTTTTAAGATAGCACAGATTTTGCATGTCTGCTTCGTCGGAATTTAACATTATTTTTCGGAAAAAGCACCTTAAATGGAAATGAAAAAAATCACTATATTTCATACACTTCTTGTTCTAGTGCACATATATTTGAATGCATATCATTCACTCATAAATATTAATAATTAATTTGTACCTCACCCCTCAGAATGTAACGTGCGGAAATCCAATGAAGTCCTGTTGCTCACAGGAAGGAAGGCGAAACCAAGAGAAAGATCGGTAAAGGGTTTATTGACATTCAGCACTATCTTTTTCAGGAAGACACCTGCACGCAGGTTTTAAGACATCACATATTTGCACTGGATTGTATATCCTCCATCGTCAGAGTGTAACGTTATTTTTAGGTAAGACCAACTTAAATGGATGTGGAATTCACTATGTTTTATAAACTGCACTTAGATCTGAGTGTGTATTTCACCCACTTATAAACATTAATAATTCAAACATCACCCCCTCAAATCTAACATGGAAATCCAATGAAGCCCTGTTGCTCATAGAAAGGAAAGCGAAACCAAGAGAAAGATCGGTAAAGGGTTTCCTGAATTCAACACCATCGTTTTCTGGAAGACACTTGAAGGAAGGATGTGAAAGAAAGGACGTGAAAAAAGGATGCGAAAAAATCACTCACTAAGCTTCAGTTTTACTGCACATAGATTTGAGTGTATATTACTCACTTATAAATATTGATTACTAAATTTGAACCTCACCCCTAAGAATTTAGCAACCCCGATATCCAATGAAGCTATCCAACGAATCCTATAAAAGCACCTTAAATGGATGGGAAAAATCACTCTTTCATAAACTTCGAGTTCTAGTGCACATAGATTTGAATGTATATCACTCACTTATAAATATTGATTATTAAATTTGTACTCCCCCCTCAAAATGTAACATGTTGATATCCAATGAAGCTCTGTTGCTCACAGGAAGGAAGGCGAAATCAAGGAATAAGGGGTGTAACGGGTTTCCTGGCATTCAACACAATCTTATTCTGACAGACACCTGCCGGCAGGCTTTTAAGGCAGCACATATTTGCACTGGGTTTTATATACCTCCTTCTTCGGAGTTTAACGTTCTTTTTAGGATAAAAGCTCCTTAAATGGAAGGGAAAAATTCACTATCTTTCGTAAACTCGGAAAGTGCTTACACCCTTTAACATTAATAGCTGCTTCTCAGCCACCCTTTGGCGATTTTTCGAGTAAGAACAAGTAAAAAAGAATCGCCAAAGAAGTCTTAATGCAAGTTAGGGTTGATATCTCGGTTCTGTTTAAATATAAAAATGCCGATATTTTTGTTTCAGCTGTGTCGGAATGACCCAATGGTTTTTTCTTCCTCGCCGAAATTCACCTTAATAGTTTGCTTAACTCTCCATCAGAGGTTTGGAGAATGACTTTTAGAGTTTAGAAAGATACAGATTGGATAAATTTGAAGAAAGATTTGACGGAGAAAGAATGTGCCTGCAGGGTAGCGTTTCAATTTTAATGGAGTTTGCCAAGAAGGTAAGAGTTTCACTACTATAGTATTGAAAGTGAACGTTTTTTTAATGTGATAAAAGAAATTGTATTCTTAAATCTTTTTTTTTTTTTTTTTAATATGTCTTTCTGATATTTGAGCAGTTAGATTTCAAATATCAATTTCATTTTCGAACTTTTCAAAAATGGAATATAGCAATTCTTCTATTTACCTTTAAAATAACAAGAGTAGGCAGGGCATGTCCGAGTGGTAGTGAGTGTTCTATGTGTTTGAAAGGTACCTGGTTCGATTCTCTATGTGGGTGGGGTTATATCTCGCCTTTTTTTGAGGGGGCCTGGATGGCCGAGTGTCTAGCGTTCTGGCGCTCGGTGCCACAGGATTCGGGTTCGAGTACCGGCGGTGCCATGGATGTTTGTAGTGGTTCGGAATCCACTTTAAGCCGTATGTCCCGGTCTCCTATGACTGTAAGAGCGTCACGGAGCAGAAGTCAGACTTCAACCTACGGGTGCTCCATCAGAACAGAAGCTGCACCCCTCTCCCCTCCTTCCATGGGGGATACGACAACAACAACAACAATGACAAGAGGCTTTCTGCATAAAATTCACTGATCTATTAGAATTTATTATTTAAATAAATTTATTTAAAAATTTGTAATGAATAAGCAATAAATTATTCGTACTTGATTAGAAATCGGCTATCTAAAAAGCTGCAAATAAAATTAAATTAAAAAGTAAACTAAAATAAATTAAATTTTTTGATTACTTTTCTTTACTTAGCAATCTTAAATTTTCAAATATATAATTATTCAAAATAAAATATCATATATTTATTATATTTATATGTTTACTTATATATTTTTAGGTATTATTAATTTATTATACTTATATATTTATTTCAAATATATAAGTATTCGAAATAAATTTATATTTAATAAAATATTCTATTTTAAAAATAAAAAAACTACTTATTATTTATCCTTTTCTATTTTTTAATTATTTTTTCAATTATTTTTCTTAATCTTTCCTCTCTACAATTGTTTTTGTTTCTATTGTTTATATTTTATTACCTTCTTTTTTTCTCTTTCAAACTTTTATTCCTCACTCAAAATTATTAAGTAAGATTATATTATATTGAGAAGCCGTCTGTTTGGTTTTTTAAATCCTTAGTTGTTACGTTCTCAATTCATATTATTATGAAAACCATCCAATTTTAAAAAAAAAAAAAAAAACGTTTTTTTTAAATGCGTCAATAACCATAAAGTTTTCGAATATGCTCTTTAACTGGTTGCATAATAATAAAAAACTTTCAATTAGTGAAATTAAAGAATAAAATAATCAATAAACATCGAAAAATATCAATTATAATGAATTGTTGCAGTAAAATTCATGACGTTTATCACAAGCTTTAACGAATATATTTTAGTAAATTTTCTTTACAAAATATTTTTTAAATATAATGTTATAATTTTTGTGGTCGATTTCGTAAGGAAGCTATATACCTTTCTTTCAATCCTTGATAAAATGTTTGCACATAAAAAAAAGTTTTTATATGTTTATTATTATTTAATTTTCTTTTACACATATATATATTTGTATATATATATATATATATGAAGATTTTATACATATTATTATTCAATTTACAATTTGTTTTTTTTTTTGTGTATAAATTAACTTAAATTTGAAAATAAACAGATCAATTGTTTGATCAATAATTAAAATACTTATTATATAAACATGTTTATTAGAGAAATTTATAGCAAATTCAATTTTAGAGTAAAAGCTTTAAAATAAATATTTGCAATAAATTTACATTTCATATACAAAATTTTAAATTTTTTTATAACAAAATATAATGTTTAAAAAATATTCTTAGACCTCTATTTCAAAATCTTCAATTTGCAATTCAGGAAATTTTTGGTCACCTAATTTTTATTTTATGCTGTTATTTAAATATATTATTTTTCTTCAAATCAAAATATTCTTTAAATAAAGTGTAATATTTTTTTTAAATGAATAATTCCAAATGCAAAACAACATTAGGAAATAATATTAAAATGTGATTTTTTTTTCATTTTTTAAATTTAATTTATGTTACTTCGAAATATTTATTAGTTTATTTTCCTAAATACTTTAAAAATAATTTCCATATTCTAATACTAGTAAAATACAAATTTTTGTCTTATCTAAAATACCCAACAAATCTTCGTAGAATATACGAAAAATGGAACAAAAATAAGCACAAAATTTATTTTACGAATTCCAAAGAACTTTTGACCTTGATATGTTTTTACTGCAACTAGCACTCTCTTTGATTAGCGAAGAGCGAAATATTTTGGAAATAAATTGCAACGAATCTTGAAAAATTTTGTAATATAAGTAAATGACCTTAAAAACAATTAGGTGAAATCTGTTGTTGGGGAAATTTATACGGGTTTTCAAACAAACAGATTTTGCCGGAAAATAGGCATTTGAAACAATCCAGATCTGCAATTCCGAATAATATCCTCTTAAAACATCGAGGTTAAAAAAATGATCAAATAGATTTTCCTTCTAAAAAGATGATAATGAAAGGGCACCTCCATTGAAGACGTTATATGCCTAGTATGAGCCGAGCTGTTACAATACTCCGTATAACGCCCTACACTTTGTTTTATAACTTGATAAATATATATTTTTTATAGTGAATTACGGAGGAAAACATACACAATACTTAAAATGTATAATTATTTATCTACTAAATGTGTATTCAAATATATTTTTTTCAGTAAACAAAAAAATAATATCGAATTTAAATTGATATTTTTTATAATTTATTTAATTTTTTCATTGCACAGCATAATAAAAGTATACTTTTAAAAATATTATAGAAAAACAGAATCTAAAAGCTATTAAATTTAAAAATAGGTAAACTTTAAATCAAACGCTTTTATTTTTGCAAAATTGTCTGCCTTTTATTATGTTAAAAGATTTATTTTTAAAGGGATTTATCTTTACTTTTCTAAGTTGTTCTAATTGTTGTTGTGTGTTGTTCTAATCTTTAAAAATAATGGAGCATTTGTCTAGTATTTAAGAGATAATTTTTCGACTGAAGTTCGTTTACACTATCCCATCTTCCATTCCGTCTGTAGTGAAATTTAGTAAGACATGCCAAACTTGCCCCAAAGCATAAGAAAAAAATGACTCACTTTTAAGAAAAGTTTCGAAAGATATTGCAATAAGCACAAAAACAAAAAAAAAAAAAAAAAGAACTTTTCTCCAAATGCCGTTCGACCCCTTCTGAAAAAAAGGTTTCGCTGATAACCTTCTATTACTTGAACATATCGGAAATGTGCTTCTCCGATTGCAAGGTCAAGAGAGTTTCTCTTTTATTGCACGTCCTATTTCCCAGGACATAGTGTCCTTGTCTGAGATACTGCTTTCGGAGTTTATGACTAGGATGAAAAAAATTTTTTGTGTTTCATAAGTTTGTATCGAGCTGGTAGCTTTCACATTTGGAATGAAATTAATCTACTACGGATAATGTTTTTTGCAGCAAAAATACTCGGCCATTCAGGCCCCAGTTGTCATCATTGAATAGTAGGCAAAATTTATTGTTGAAATGAAATAAATATGAAAATATCTTCGAATTATTTTTAAATAAGTTAAACCAGTGGGGCCTGAGGGCCGAGTGACTAACGCTCGGCGCCAAAGATTTTGAGTTCAAGTCGGGGGGGGGGCATAGATGTCTGTAGTAGTTCGGAATCCACTCAAAGTCGTACGTGCCGGTCTCTTATGAGAGTAGAGCGTAGGACTGACAACTTTATCCGTAAAAAGGAAACAAAATCGAAATCGGCCAGTAGGCAGACGACCTTGGTCCATCATGGGGGCTGTTGGGCCAATGAAGATGTTAAACCAGTAACTCAAAGTACAAATTTATACCTCAGCCAAGGTTTCAAAAATCAAACGTATATAAATTGCTTCGTTTTAAGTCATTGTTTATTACTAAATTAATCTCATATGATACGTAATGTTGGCTTTAGCAGTAAACGAAAACCAACATTTGCACAAAAATATTCAGCTGGGAACAGCAATGAAAGTGTTAACAGCGAAGATCAAAACAAATTAAATAAAAAGTTTCATTTCAAAATATTAGTGGTAATCCAGTTATTTAAAAACGGGTTTTTTCCCCCAATTTCGTAAATTGGCTAGCGATCTGGCCTTTCGTACCACAGGCTTCATGTTCGTTTCCTGGCGGGATATGGATGTTTGTGAGTGTTTCGGAATCCACGTTAAACTGTAGATCTCCGTCTAATTAGCTCAAAGTGTGCACAAAATGACCATGGAGCTTCAAACTAAATTAAAGCTACCTTTTGTGTGAGAAAGTAAACATCAGTTTTAAAAAAGGTAACGGATGAAAAGTTTACTTATAAGAGATGCAAATCAGATATGTGCATCGCAAATCAATTTTTAAACAAAAAAAAAAAGTTTAATAGTTATAGCGGAACTTTTCATTTTGTTTTGATGTTGTGTAATTAAAAATTTTAAACAATACAAATTTGAACTACTTTGTATTAAAAGTCCCTCCAAAAATACCTTTCTCCCCTAGTATGCCGTTCTGTTTGGATCCGTTCGAATTGGAGGCTTGCTGCTTTTTCACGCAATCGGTGGTCAAACTATGGTTAAAGCATTCTTCGAACAACGTAAAGATTAACCCGTGGACTTCTGAACAAAGAAAACTGCAAGTGTCCCTTTATTATGGTTATGTCCACAAAGATCGGAGGTCCCATTTTGCGAAATGATGTTGGTTGTAGCCTTTTTTTTCATCACAAGAAGAGTTTCAGCATTTCATGCTCAAGAGAGAGCAATGTATGTTATTTTAAAAATTTATAATAAACCAATCACTCAAATTTAACGACAAACGAGCTTTAGTGTGGGTAGTTATATTACATGCAATTACTACTTACTAATGAGAAGAACCTGTCACTCAAATCTGATAGCAAGTATTTGGCATCTTGTATAGATAATGAAAAAATTAGCGAATGTCTGGGCGACCTTTACTAGTCGAAACAATTAGATTGAATATGATACATTAAAAGTAGTTCCATTGTGGGGGATGATAGAACATGAGCTGAGAAATGTCTTAAAATTATTAAGTGAATTTCCTAAAATTACTTGAATATAGAATAACAAACATAACATAGATAAAATATAGGTATCACTTCAGTTAAAAATATTCCCATTGTAATATTGTGATTACAAATTAATCATTGTTGCTAATAAAATAACTTTATACTTACGCTTGGATTGCTAGTAATTTTATTCTCATACATTTAGAAATATAATCTCTTATTTTGTATTTAATATGAAAGAAAATGTTAAACTATAACATGATATTACTAATTTAACAATTATAAAGGAATATACAAATTTAAAATAAAAATAAAGAAGTTTTGAAAAAACTAATTTTCTTCTTATAATAAATATGCATATATTTATAATTAATGATAGATACGCAATTAATAAACATAATTTAAAAAAAAAGGTTTAACAGAGCAGCATTTCTAGCGCTGTTAAAAAAAAATTCACTTACATCCGCAAAGCACCAAATAAATCTTAGTAAACCGTGTGTTACGTGCGTCAATAAAAAAAGCACTTTTTGCATATTTAAAATTTTATTAGAGAATTAAAATTAACTTATACCCTATACAGATTAAAAATAAACACTCTTATATAAAAATGATTTATGATACAGTAAAACAATTTGTGACCGTTGAACAACTCAAGTCAAATATTAAAAATTCATTAAAAACTATTTTTCAGTTTAAAACCATACCTATGCTGCACTAAATATAATGCTTGTCTTTTGTTTTAAAAACACTCTTTAGCTATCCAATTGCTGTTAAATTTATCACAGTTTAAATTGCTTCAATACATCTTTAACTTAAACATGCAGTGCGATCTTGGCTCACATCAAAGAGATTAATTAAATTACAAAATAAAAAAAAAATAATATTCTGCAAAAAAATATTTTAAGCGTCAGTAGCAAGGAAAGCCATTTTTATATTTTTAAAATTACAATTAATAATAAATTTATTTTAATTACTATATTCACTTTGTACAAAATGATATTTCCCTCTGCCAAAGATATTTGACTAGTTTTCATCAGTCTTAGGCGAGCCTCCAGAAGTTTCAGATGAGCCTTCAGAGGAAGATATGTCTTCTTTGAATTTGGAAGGATTTCTCTGATACAACGCAGCATATGTGCATTCAAACTGCATTCATATTTGAATGCTTTTAGACATCTATAACAGACATGAGCTATTTCTTCTATATGATGTTCTTTATGTTTGTACAGATATGACTTCAGAAGTGAATGTTCTGCCACATTGTTCACAAATATGAGGCCTTTCTCCTGTATGATATTTTGTATGATCGTCTACATATTTCGCTCGAATGAATTTGAATGCTTTTCCACATTCTTCACAGAAATGACTCACTGAGTTAGAGTGGATTTTCTCATGATATTTCAAAGATCTCATTAGAAGGAATTTTTTGCCGCAGGTGAAGCAAAAAAAGTTTTTAAAAGTTTCAAAATACTCTTCGAAGGGACAGTATTTTCACAGTAACCACAGTGGTGACGCTTTTTTGGATGTACTTTCGAGAAATGCTGTTTTAAATATTCTTGCAGTTCAAATTGTTGCCCACATTTAATGCACTTGAAGGATTCTTCAGATGGTGCTGTATCCGAAGAAGACATAATGAAGACTTTTCAACTCGGATTAACTTAAAAAATATAAATTTAAAATAATGTGTGTCATATGCAGTTATCACTCTAAACTTTTTCACACCTCTTGAGCAAATTTATACATAATCTGTCTAGTTCAACATTTTGTGTTGCCAATTTTATTTACATTAGTTCTTTTTGTCGCAATATTTTTTAATTAACGAACAACACTATATCACGAACTTAATCATTGATTAGAAACTAAAATCCTGAAAATTTTATAGAATTTAAAACTGAATTTTGGGTTGATTTTAATACTATTCGATCTTCAAATTACTAAATTGGCAAAAAATTCTTAAATACTATCTACTTCTTCTATGAACAAGATTTAACCTCAGATTCAATTAAAAAGTTCGTATTCGTATCGTGTTCGTATTTGGAAATTTTAATATCTTAATACATCAATTATTTTATTTCATAAAAATTAACTTGTCCTTAAAATTGTATATTATTTTTTAACATATGGTATTTGATATTTGGCCATCGTCTAACGGCCAGGATAAAAATAGAAGGATATTCAAATCTACACAGCTTAGTCGTTTGCATCTACAAGAAAAAAGGCAATAATGCATTCCAAGAGGGCTATCTTCAAAACTCCAATATTGTGTGTGTCTATTAATAATATTGTATTATAACTATCACGTCTATATTTTTATAAAAACCACGTATTATAACATAAGCAAAATCGGAAACACTTTTCTTTTAACAGTCAATTAGATCATTGCTGTTCAATTAAAAATGGGGCACGTAGACAATTTGATTAAAAATCCTTGTTTCCTCCCTTAATATTCTGGTGTCGTGATTCACGTTATTTGTGGA
>BPLR01021498.1:0-108553 GCA_021605095.1 Caerostris extrusa
TGCTTAATGGAAAGCCGCAAATAGCCAAAAGGAGCTCTTTGGATACACAACTTGAGATAATTTGTTCTCAGTGAACGTTTAAATCACTCTGTTACCTGAGTTCGCCGCATGTTTCAGAATAACAGTCATGGTGTCTTTTTGTTCTTAGGGAAACACTCATAGGGTGGTCATCGTAGGTGACTCAGCACCTTGCAAAACTCTTTCAAAACAGGGTGATAAGTTTGCAAGGCGCTGAATTAACTCTTTGCTAATCTGAGGATATTTTTCAAGAAATTTCTTTGAAATCTTGTTGAAATTCTTTTGAATTTAACTTTTATTTATATTTGCTAATGAAAACATATAGTAACCATTAAAATAGAGGGCTTCTCATTCTAAAGGAACCAGAAATTTGGACAGACATCTGCCGTTTCATTTCCGTATAACAAGTGGGTACTGCATCGTTTTTTTCCCGCGCGCATTTATTTCGAAAACATAAGCATGTGTTAACGAAGCATATTTGAAAATTCGAAAAAATGCCTTGAAATTTTTCCTCAAGTCATGCGTTTATTTAGTTATTTGATTACTAACGATAATTAGATGGCAAGACATATTTTTGCTTTTATTTAACACAAAAGAAAAGTTTGATTTAAATGAATATTTTATTTTTAATCATTTTGAGAAGAAATATTGCTCTAGGGGAAAAATTTATGAGTAGAATGTACATGTTGTATATTTAGAAAAAAATTAAATTTACGTTGATTGACAGCTAAAAGCGAACCATTTCTTCTGAAAAATAAATGAATAGTTTAAAAAACTAAAAACGCGCTTTTAGAGTTAACAATTATTTTTTACTTTTTATTTGATTAACATAAGAATAAAATGACTGAGGAGAAAAGGAATGTCACTATTCTAAAAGCGTGAGGTGCTCGATATCAATTGTTATAATTTTTCACTAGTTTCATTCCGAAATGCAGAGTTAGTTTAAAATGTCATACAAAGCACCCCTTCACACTTTTAGAACAGTGACATTCATTTTTCTCAGTCATTTTATTCCTGTTAACAATTAGTTTTTTACTTTTTAAGTTGATTAACTCTAAAAGCGTGTTTTTAGTTTTTTTAAACTATTCATTTATTTTTTACTTTTTTAGTTTGATTAACTCTAAAAGCATGTTTTTTTGTGTTTTTAAACTATAACATTTAAATGAGGTCCCGGTACGGAGAGTGGAACTATAGTTCTTGCAATAAAAGTAATTGTGAGTAAAACAAAGGCTAAATGCGAATAGTCCGTTATGCCACTGTCCCACGTAGGTTTGAATGTCTTCACTGAATACTTTCATTCTACATGGGTTAAATTGCTCTTCATAAGTTAAAATAAAATCTCTAATCCTGGCGATCCTAATCATGATGAGATAATAAACTTATCAAACTATTTTAGTGTCGCCGGTCCTTGATAAGTCTACAACGTTTAAATTAAATCGGATCATTTAAAGTAGGGCAAAATCGAGCCCAAAAAGAGTCAGTTACAAACAAGCATTCAGGTGAAACTAATATAATAGCGTATTAAAAAGAATCAACTGTTTTCTTTCTGAAAGATGCCTGTAAATGTTTCTTTGCAGCTTAAATAGTGTATATGAGGAGAAACAGATCTCCAGGGGAAAAAGTCAGTTACATACATACAAACATACAGGTGAAACTAATAAAAGCGTATTAAAAAATTGTTTGCATTGTAGTAGATATTTTCTTCCTTCTCACCAACGGTATAAAGTAGTAATGACCGACAGTTAAGAACTTTGCCAAACATCGCCAAGTTGTCATCGCTTATGTTTAACTACAGAACTTTGAAATAACAGGTCTAAAGCTAATTCTAAATGTATGCAGTATATTTCACACAACAGTATTGACTAGTGTATCCTCTATATCGTAGGGAAAAACGACTTCCTGTACAAATTAATCGCAGGGTGATCATGAAAGCAACCACGAATCACATCAATCTTGAAAGAGACGATTGTAAAAGTCACGTGAAGTGTATGATCACATGAGGATCATGTTCGTCCCAAACTGGCAAGCCTCATGCTAACTCTATTTTTTTTAATTATTATTATTATTATTATTATTATATGGGCGAAAGAGATAGCGAACGAATACATTTAAACCTGGATCAAGTGATACAGTAGTGGCTAAGAACTATGCAAGGTCTAATGTTACACCTTTATTTTTGTTGTGATAATAACCTTTGATTTTAGCCATAAATAACTTTAAATGCAAATAATAGTTACATAATTTGGGTCCATTATAATTAACATTTTCCCTTTTTCGCAATACATCAGATTGAATGACAGAGGTATGAATGGCCGATTTTCTGCCACTCGGTGCCACAGGTTTCGGCTGTGCCATGGATGTTTGTAGGAGTTCGAATCCACTTTAAGCCGTAGGTTCCGGTCTCATATGACTGAAAGAGCGTCACGAAGTCTAGTCAAAAATCTCACCAACATCATTACCAAACTGTATAGGGTCAACTCAGCTCTAGGCACAGCACGTAGTGGTGTGGTGTAGTAGTAGACTGAATGTTTGATAAAGAATCTTGTCTAGTTTGCAATAGAATAGAATAGAAACAATTTAATAAAATATTTTTTATGTTGAAATATTTAATGAATTAATGTTGTGCCCTGTTTTAATCTGCCATCAAAATCTGAAGGCTTTTTTTTTTTTAAATATGTACAATTGTATTATTTTAAGATAAAAATAAAAATGCGTTTTGAAGCAAGCCGCTAGAAAAACATCAGCTGGCCGCTGTCTGTACATTCCTACTTAACAATTTTTTTTTACGAATCGCTGTCTTGAATCTGTCTTCAAACATCTAAAAATCGCTTATTTCTAGTTCTTTAAATAAACCAGTAAAGCCAGAGGTCTTGGAATTTATTTTCAATGTCCACAGATGGCTTCTTGGCTTCAATCTATTCGAAATCGTTTGCTTTCTTACACTAAGATAAATTACGTAAAAAATAAAATATATACAGAAATAAATAAAAGGGGTAAAAAAAAAATCAATAACTCTATCCAACTGCTCTTTTTTGACATCTGCTTCAGAAAAACAAAAAACATAAACACTAAAGTGACGGCTGTTTCATGTCATCACTCGAGAACTGTCCGCTCTTCGTCTCCAATCGGCTCCTTCACTTGCACCAAGTGGACGATAACATCGCCAACTAATAGAAGGTTCATTATACGCTGTTCCTGAAGTGTGTCCACTGACTCTCTGGAGGAGGGTGGGTAGGGGGTGGTCATTACAGTAATCATTTCGTGGGTAACGAATCTTTACGGCTACCTGATGCTGATAATTGCTTAGACTTTCGGTTTATAAATTATCGGGGTTTTTTTTCAGCACTTTAAACGAATGTATATTTAGATACACCATTCCTTTCTCACGTAACGATTTCGTTGTGTGTGTGATATCAGTGAACCTTCTGTTCAACTTTTATATGCCACGAGAAGCCCACTGTCGAGATATGGGGAAGGGAAGGTGGAATGGGTTTAATTTTAAGAGTAGCTGCCCCACATTTGTGTGTATGTGGTGATATATCAGTGGGCCTTTTGTTCAAACTATGTATGCCACGACAGGCCCACTGTCAAGGGATGGAATGGTCTTTTAAGGGTAGCTCCCCACGTGTGTTGTGTGATGATATATCAGTGGGCCTCCTGTTCAATGAAAGTGAAAGCCCACTGTCGAGAGATGGGAGGGTAGAATGGGTTTTTAAGAGTAGCTGCCCAATTTTGTGTGTCGTATTAGAGAAAAACCAAAAACTTCCACACGGCAGCACGGTGAGTGCTTTGGATATTCTCCAAGATCTTGCATTTTTTTTTCACTTCAAGTCTTGTTCTTGGGTTTTTAGTTCAAAAATTGCAAAAAAAATCTGTTCATTTAAATGAATTCTTGTCCTGATTATTAACTTTATTGTGCGAAAATTATTACAATTATACATACAGTGGACAACCAAAATTGAGTGTGCACTTCGGACGCTTGAAATATTTTATGAATAACAAGCTGACTTTACTTCGAAATAAGCGAGATTCTCCATTGTCGATAATCTTGCCCTCTCCAAGTATGTGAAAAAAGAATTAGTTTCTTCCTTTCTTTTTTTCATAAAAGAAATGGATATGAAACTTTGCCGAAAAACGATATCACGAAATTGAATATGCACTTGACAGGTAAAAAACATACATTGCGCGTTTAGGTATCAATTTTGAAACTCGCTGTATGTTTGTAAGTACTCGTAAAGTTGTACGTTTGTAATGTTTTTAACAAGACCACTTACTTTAGTATTTATGTCAGCTTTCAATGTCAATTTTCAGTTTCCTTCCCTTTCAATGGAGTAGACACTTTCTCAGCCCTGGTCTATCACTCGCAACAACTCATGGTGTAGTCAGTATTCCATCTTTAATTGTTTCGACATGTGAAGGTCGCACAGACAATCGCTAATTTCATGAGATCTCATTATCCACAATACTGCTTATCTGCTGTCAAATGTGAGTGATAGGTTGTTATTATATACATGTTAAAGAATACACATTCCTCTCTCCTGGGAGAAAATGCTGCAACTCTTTCCTTGGAAAAAAAATTCTACAGCATAAACCAGAATTTTCATTTTATTTGTCATTTCTATACTTAAGAACAAGTGTTTTTTTTTATTATTACTTAAGTATTTTGTATTTAATTCCCCTTCTATTTTACAAATTATGAGGGAACAATTTTTGTCTTCAAAAACATAACTTGAAAGAAAATTGAAAAGTGAACAAAAACTTTATACGCTTTAAGTGGAAGCAATACTGGGTCACCATATTTTAATAACATTTTATTTATTGATAAGTTTTGATATTATTTATATTTCTTATTCAATGAGTTTTTCAAATTGTAATGAATGTTGAAAATGTTTATTATATATATTGTCTCTTTTTCAGTCCTTAAAGGTGATGAGTTACTCCGAAAGTTTAATTTATCAATGGACACTTTTATGTTTCTTGGGACTTTTCAATGAATGTGTAAGTGGATCCATTTTTACGTTTTTATTTCATTCAATATTCTAACTATTCATTCACTATTTCATTTTGTTTTAGAATTAGCTCATATCGTAACGTAATAAAAATGTATTGTAGTAGATGTCGTTTGTTTTTGCAGATGGATCTGGGTGTGGGCAGGTTGAAGAACACACTGGTTTATATACAAACACGTAAACACGACAAGTACAATAATTAATGCACAACATATAACCCATTTAAAGATGTACAAGTGCAGATTAGTGAAAGGATTCCATTTCTAGTTCACGGTTTGAGAGCTTGTAACTAACGGAAGCGCCTGTTTCGCTGTACGTCCTCTCTGGTGAGAGTCTCGATGCCTACTAACGATTTATTCTGTACGCGACAAGGGGCGCTATTGCAGTGCGTAGAAGGAAACATGATTGCGTAGGTGGAACCACGGTTACAGACAGTATGGTTTTTTTAAACCAATTATTAAATAATTAAACGTCAGAAGCTTTTTGTCCACATATCTGGGCATTTAGTTTTTTGAAAATTATAATTACTATCATTCATAAAAAGAACAAACATTTGATAGTAAATCATTAACTACAGAATCTCTCAATAAGTAAAAGGTAAATCTTATGGTATGGCTGCACTGATAACGATGTTTATGCACTGATAACGATGTTTATGGGCTACAGTTATGAATAGAAAACAGCATAAAATAAAGTTTCGTAAATTAAAGTATAATATAATAATCTTATGGTATGGTTGCACTGATAAATGTTTTGGCAGTTAGGAATATGAAAATATAAATTTGGCATTTTCTTGGTTAAAGTATTATGTCAGTGTTGTTGGATTAGTTGAACAAGTCGTTAACAATTGATGACAATAATACCATATATGTTAAATATGTTTAATTTTAATAATGAATGATTAACAATAATTTAGCCTGGGATATATGAAATAATTTCACTTTAATAATAGTTTATAAGCTTAGCTACCACAAATGTAGATGTTATTTCTAATGTTTTCCCCCATTTTTTAAAATTCCTATGAATATAAAAGGAATAAATCGTTATAAAACAAAAAAAAAAAAATTTTTTTTTTTCCTCACTATAAAAAATCGCAACCTGAAAACATTAAACAACAAACAGGAGAAACAAAAAAAAAAATCACAAATTTATTGTTAATAGATTATCATCGATGTTTAATCTTAATTTGATGCTCGTGTAAATAAATAAAATAATTCTCCCTATTTCCCAATGCCTTTTTTGTATCCCTTCATAAGACTTCCAGAATTATTTCGACGTTCTGTGATTTTAAAATGCCAAATACCTGTACTGTAGCATTTTTCACACGAGAAGAGTTGTAGCATTTCTTTCGCAGGAGGGAGGAATGTATATTCTTTAACAAGTGCATAATAACAACCCATCAATTCAATTTTGACAGCAGATAAAAGCAGTGTTGTGGATATTACATGCAACATCCACCTATCAGTATCAGATAATCAGTGTCATGGATAAAATGAGCGATTGTCTAATTGTATCGCTTTGTGAAGGTCGAATAAAGACGGGATATGGCCTACGTGATGAGTTGCTGCTTCGGAATTGGTGATAGACCATGGGCTAAGAAGTGTCTACTCCAATGAGAAGTGAGGGAAACTGTTCCCCCACCCCCTCTTGACGGATAGTCTTAAAAGGGTTTTTTTTGTGAAGAGAAAGAAGAGAGTTCTGCGACGAGTCGATAAGAAGTTTTGTTTTTCTCTTTCTAAAATTGTTTGAGCAGACCGGAGATTCTGCCGGTTTTCAGAGTGACCCCCTTGTAATTTCATGAATCACGCCGTGTGATAATTAATGTCCGCCGCAGATCACGTCTTTTAGATTCGTCGTAGACTCGAGAACTCTGAAAATCTTCCTCTTTGGCGTGGACTGCAGTTGTGAAGCAAATTTAAATCTTTAATTTTCACTTTTTTTTTTTGTAAATAATTTGTATAAGCATATTGTATAATTCTAGGTTAATAAATAAAAATTTAAATGTTCCCATGAACCTAAACGTGTTCCTCTTCTTGAAGCTGTTATAGGTCAAGACGTTACAATACCTTCATCGTGAGTTTTAAATATGTTCAAGAAACTTCGAAAAAAAAAAAAATCTATCAACTAACAATGAAAAACATCTCGCCTACCCGTACCCATGTAACAACTCCTAGATATTTGCCAGTAGATTTTGAAAAATTACGTAAAATATTACAGGAAAAAAAAAATTCTTTAGTTGTAGACTTTTATTTAAATTTGAATGTTTTATTTAATATTTAAAATTATTGCGAAGGAACGTTTTTGTTAGTTTTACAGTTTTGAAGAAACGCAAGTTTTCTAATATCTTATTTCAATCGTGTAATATCTGTTGTTTGATATATCCTTGCTGTATAAAAAAAAGCTTTTTTTTTTCTTTTATTGATTTATTTTCGAATGTCACGCGTTCCTAAATTTTACAAGGACATTCGATTGTTCGAAGATACAAATATTTCAATAGCATTGTTAGGTATATGAAATAACAATTGTATCGGATTGTTTAATATATGGGATATAATATTTCTGGAATTCTAAATTTCCAAACTTAATTTATATTTTTGCATTTACAACTTACTAGTAGATTAAATGAAATTTATTTATTTACTGTAGTCCAACAATCTGGGTCATAGCTGATACTTTGTTTTTCTTGTTTAACACTGGTGGGCATCGAGCTCCGCTTATAAATGTGACGAACAACCTATCGACGGGCGATAAGAAAATATTGCCTTTAAGGGGATCTATCTATAAGGGTAAATGCTCGGCTCAGTGGCAATGGTGAGCCGCTGGCTGAGCGTTCGCCTCTGCTGAGCGTTTAATCCGCTGGCGGCTTTGTTGCAGACACTGTTTCAAAAACAAAGACTCGATGACGTTTCATTCAGCATCTTGTTTCGTGAGTCGAACTACCTGGTGAGGGTTTTCTGAGTTTTCTTCCATACGATACGCAAATACGATGTAATTTCCAACTAAAAGGCCTCCCGGAAAGTCCTTAATGACTTGGAGCCAAGAGAGACTTCTATCTACGAGTGTTCCATCACAACAGAAGCTGCCCCTTCCCTCCATCCATGTCCACTCATGGGGTGTGCGCCCCACGCTGCTAGACACTGAGGTTTAAACACACATAAGGGTAACTGCTTCGCATTTGCATGTCGTGGTGGGAGGAAATCCGGAAAACTCCTGCTAAGCATCCTAGCCCACTCTAGCTGACTGACTTAGACGCATTACCTACGTTGTCAAGATCTCCATCGAGTCCTTTTGTTTTTGAAATCTGATTGTAGCAGACAGCGATCGATGTTGAACCCTTACTGCACGCCAGCCTCACGTAGGGTCATGTCATGGGCATATCTACTGTTTAAATTATTGAATTTAAAACTTAAAAATGCTTATCTTTTGTTGACAAAGGAAATCTAATGAATGCTTTCAAAAATTCCAGGTGCTTGTGTGGTCAAGAGATTTCGCCGAAATCGACCATTACTCTTCGAGAAATCGACACGTTTCGAAAATCTGGTCCGACTGGACGCCCTGGTCAGTGTGCAGCAGAACATGCGGAGGTGGTGTTAGGCAGAGAACCAGACTGTGCAAAAGCCAGGTGAGTTTATTTTTAGAAAAGGCATCTCGAAATAGATTTATCAAATATAATCACCAAATCTTCTTGTATTATGAATTTCAACACTGATCATACCACGCTTGTGCAGCATCAGAACACGTAATAACTTTGGTACGCGTGATACAGGCACAGTTGTCATATTAATATTTTCGTCGTGTGAAAGCAAACAAAGCCGCGTCCAGATTTGAAACATTTGATCGAACTCTCATATATTAAAAGGACGTTGCTGTATAAATTATGGAAACAAGTTCCGTCGTGTCTCTCCTCTTTTGTTTGCAATCGTCTTTCGGAAGGTCTTAAATCCTTTGATGTTTGATCAAAACAAGGACCTATAGTTTAAACAAGATTCCGAACATACAAACATCCATGGCACCGCTAGGACTCGAACCTAAAACTTGTGGACAGATCGCTAGACACTCGACCATTATGGCCCTAGTGGGACTGACTGGGATAGAACTCTTGGCTGGCCTTTTGAACACCCATTACAGGAGGCAATTAAAGACTTGGTTTCGCTTAACTCGCCAACTCCTGCCATTTATTAATCTATAATAGTGAATCAATAAAAAAAATGCGGAAATAAATATTGATGGCTGTATTGCATTGGTGATTCAAAATTTCCGATCGAAACTGTGTGCAATCTCCTTTCAGTTTCGACCTTGCGCCCAGCGATTTCCATTTTTTTTCTCTTCTGTAGACGCAACTTGTTTCTCAATGTTTGATTGGTAGGTAGACAGTGAAATTCAAACGACGAATTTGACTTCCTACCAACGCGATGATGACAAAAAAAAATTTCATTTTATAAATAAAGAATACATTTTTTCATGCCTTGCAAACTCATAATGGACGACTGTCTATCTTTAGAATGGTGGAATTCAGAGAATCCGTCAGTGCATGCCTGGGAGATGAGACTGAGTATGAACTTTGCTCCAGACATGTAAGTGAATTAATTTCATCTTTATCGTTATTAATATTATTCTCTATTATCATTATTAGCATTATTCTCCAATATCATTATTAACATTGTACTCTTCAGGGGATATGACAACAAATAAATAATCAACAGTATTAAAATTTAAATTATCTTATTTACAGTATTATTCATCGCAGTTTGCTCTTTAAATAGAATCTTATTAACTTACTTTTTACAATAACAGATACTTAATCTGGTACGGCAAGCCACTTTTTATGTCGGCTTTCAGATTGTTTTATATTTATACAAACTGTTTGAGAGTTTAAGTGAAAAAGTAAAATCGCATGAAACTAGTCCGATCACTTTTCTTTGTATGACCCAATCAAAAGTAATTGTGTAGTGTGCAAGTTGAGCAACGAGATTGTAACTGGGTAGGGTTGAGATACTTGACAAAAGTTGGAGAACTCATAGCTTTATTTACACACAAATACCACGCAAATACAATTAGAAACATGCAATATTTAGCACATTTAAAAGATAATTATAGATTCGTGACAGGACTCCACTTCTAAGCTGAAAACCTGAAATTCGGAGAGGCGCAGAGTGCACGAAATAAATTTCTTCTCTGAGTGTAGGCCAACTAATGCGCCAGGATCTCTGAATATATTTCCTCTCAGGATAAGAGACTATAAACTAAATGTTTCTCAAATTGTACAGAACACAGATTGTTCTGTACTTTTCGGGTGAGAGTCTCGAGGCCAACTGACCATTTCTATTGAACGCCGCAGGGGCACTCTTGCCGGTATGTAGGAGGAAGCACGGTTACAATTTAGTAGAGGATCCAACCAAGAATATCGTCACCAGGAAAATAATTGCAGAAGTAATGGTTTTGGAAAAAAATTTGATCGCGCTTTGGTTCAATTGTTATTTAGATTGTGGTGTTTAAGCGATTTCAATATTTTATCAAAAATGAAGGCAAATTCTTAGAAGTTTTTACTTTGTATATGTGTTTACAAATCTGACTGCGTTCATGAGGATCCAATGTAGATTTAGGGATTCAATAGAATTGTGAAAAGCTATATGTGAGGGAATGCTTGCTCAATGGACTGCATCGTAAGCTTTAGTAATTGACAAACTCTTCTCAAATTTAAAAATTTCAATGATCATCGATGTGCAAAAAAAATATAACATAAATGCAATTTTAAAATGTATTTTTTATAATTTATTTACCAGTAAATGTAATAATAAAATAATCTTTTAAAAAATATGTGTGAATAATAGCAAGAATTGAAAATTTTAGTACTTAAAACGTAGTAAACAAAATTTTAGAAGGAAAAAATAAACAATATTTAAAACAAACAAATGATATTAAAAAAAATTTTAATCAATTCCTACTTTTTTTCACTATATTGCAGAAAAGCCCTTTACCAATATTTTTCTCTAACATCTGGCGCTATCTATTATTAGATACATGCAACTTAAATCTAAAAAAAAACTAAAAAATTAAATTTAATGAATGATTTAACATTTGAAAAACTGTATTAACATCAAGTGTCATCCATTACAAGTTCAAAAAAATGTATTTAAACGTGAGTGGATGAATAAAAAGTATTTTATGAACGATTAAAAATTTGAACAAGATTTATATAGCGAATGTGTGAACTAATATTAGGAATTGAAAAAAGTTAAAAGGATTAACGGGAAAATAAAAAAAAAATTAAATGGGGCCCTTTTCCAATTTCTTTTCTTCGAACGATAAACCTTTTTTTTTTTTTTTTTTTTTTTTTTTTTTTTTTTTTTTTTTTTTTTCCCCTCCTCCCATCAGGGTAGGAACCCCACCTTAAAATGGGTAAATCAATGAGTCTTGCAAGTCAGCAAGTTAGTTACTTAAAAAAAATACTGAAATAATCCACCATCCATCAGTGTCCTTTATTATCAGAAAAGCAATTTATAAAAATAAAAAAAAGGAACCGAGTTCCTAATGTGAAAATTGGAAAAAAAAAAAATTAATACTTAACCGGGAGAAAATAATACACAATTCTTGTTATTTTTTACCCATATGCAAAAAGTTAGTTGATTTATGATACTACCCAGTGATTCCTAGTTTTACCATTGGATAAAAGTTAGTAGGTTAATGATACTACCCAGCCATTGATATTTTTTTTATCATTAGACAAACATTTAGTCAGTTTTTATATAATCCATTGTTTTATTTTTGCAATGGGAGTTTATGCATGGATTTTTAACATTTAATTGCATGCTATATCGTTTAAAAACGTACAATTTATGAGGAAAACGCATATCCCAGTGACCCTAAATGTGGCCATTCATCATTTACTAGATCCGGTATTTTAGTTCATATTCATTTAGTTTTCAATAAATCATTACCATATAATGATGTATAGAGGCATGCTGAAGAACCAGCAATTTAAATAAAGTTATTTGACAAAACACGCCATGTCAAATAATTCGAGTTTTTTGTTTGTTTTTTTACAAAGTCCTTCTTTTTAACAGTAAATAATTAGGTTGTTAACAGTAATACATTTTGTAGGATAAACTGTTTGTAACTGTATTTAACAGTAATAAATTAGATTGTAGGATATATCGAGGCTTTGACTGGGTTGTAGGATATATCGAGGCTTTGACTGGGTTGTAGGATATATCGAGGCTTTGACTGGGTTGTAGGATTTATCGAGGCTTTGACTGGGTTGTAGGATTTATCGAGGCTTTGACTGGGTTGTAGGATTTATCGAGGCTTTGACTGGGTTGTAGGATTTATCGAGGCTTTGACTGGGTTGTAGGATTTATCGAGGCTTTGACTGGGTTGTAGGATTTATCGAGGCTTTGACTGGGTTGTAGGATTTATCGAGGCTTTGACTGGGTTGTAGGGTTTATCGAGACTTTGACTGGGTTGTATGATATATCGAGGCTTTGACTTGGTTGTAGGATTTATCGAGGCTTTGATTTGGTTGTAGGGTTTATCGAGGCTTTGACTGAGTTGTATGATATATCGAGGCTTTGACTGGGTTGTAGGATATATCGAGGCTTTGACTGGGTTGTAGGATATATCGAGGCTTTGTATGGGTTGTAGGATTTATCGAGGCTTTGTATGGGTTGTAGGATTTATCGAGGCTTTGTATGGGTTTGTAGGATTGATCGTGGCTTTGTATGGGTGGTAGGATTGATCGAGGCTTTGTATGGGTGGTAGGATTGATCGAGGCTTTGTATGGGTGGTAGGATTGATCGAGGCTTTGTATGAAGGTACTAAATTTGTTATAAGTCTAAATTTGTATGTATTTAAAGAGAAATCCTCTGTATATTGTTTCAATTCATTGTGACGTTCCTTTTTGCCATTTGTAGAACATTTAAAATTAAATATATATATTCTTGTATTATGCCATCAGATTTAATTTTTGTTACTAATTTTATTTATTTGGATTATTAAGAAGAAATTTAATTAGTAATGTTCGAGGCGTAGTTAAATTAAATAAAAAAATCCTCTCCTACTTTCGACACTGTTCCTTTTATTTTAAAACGGTCCATACTGCACCTGTTTTGTTTGCACTCCCACGAGCAGAGTGGTTGAAAATTTAATTCCAGTTTAAAAAAAAAAAGGTATGCGGAAGAAAACTGTAACGAAATTTGTCGACTCATTTTAGCAGCGTTTTTTTTAAAGCAACACAGCTTCTTATTAAATTATTCAAATTTTTCAAGTTTTATTTTTTGCGATCTCAGAAAGTTTCTTAGTAAATAAACTTGGTTTTAAATAATAAAACTTACTTGGACAAGAATTTAGTTGGTTAATGATACTATCCAGTAATTCATATTTTTTAGCATTGGATAAAAAATTGCCTTTATTAGGTCGTAGGATTTGTCGACATTATCTAGGTCGTAGGATTTGTCGACATTATCTAGGTCGTAGGATTTGTCGACATTATCTAGGTCGTAGGATTTGTCGACATTATCTAGGTCGTAGGATTGGTCGACATTATCTAGGTTGCAGTACTTGTCAAGGCATGATATAACGATATTAAATATGTTATAAATCAAAACTTAAATGTATTTAAAGAGAAATTCTCTCTATATTAATCTGTCAGCATATTTAATTTTCTTTACTGATTTTATTTATTTGGATTATTAAGAAGTTTAATTCTGAATGTTCGAAGCATAGTTAAATTAAATAAAAAACTTCCCCGACTTTCGAAACTATTTTTTTTATTTTAAAATTTTAAAATGTTCATGCTGCTACGCCTGTTTTGTTAATACACTCTCACGAGCTGCATCTGAAGCTGCAGAGCGGCAGAAAATTGAATTCCGAATTAAATAAAAAAGGTTTTGCGAAAAGAAAACTAACGAAATTTGTCGACTGCTTTTAGCGGCTTTTTTTTTTTTTAAAAGCAACACGCAGTTTTTATTAAATTATTCAGATTTTGCAAGTTTTATTTTTGCGATCTCAGAAAGTTTTTTAGTAAAGAAACTTGGATTTAAATAAAAAAAAAAACATACTTGGACAAGAATTTAGTTAAGTAATGATATTATCCAGTAATTCACATCTTTTAGCATTGGACAAAAATTTGCTTTATCTAGGTTACAGGATTTGTCGACTTTATCTAGCTTGTAGGATTTGTCGACTTTATCTAGCTTGCAGGATTTGTCGACGTTATCTAGGTCGCAGGATTTGTCGACATTTATTCAGGTTGCAGGATTTGTCGACGTTTATTCAGGATTTGTCGCAGGACTTGTCGACGTTTATTCAGGTTGCAGGACTTGTCGACGTTTATTCAGGTTGCAGGATTTGTCGACGTTTATTCAGGTTGCAGGACTTGTCGACGTTTATTCAGGTTGCAGGATTTGTCGACGTTTATTCAGGTTGCAGGACTTGTCGACGTTTATTCAGGTTGCAGGACTTGTCGACGTTTATTCAGGTTGCAGGACTTGTCGACGTTTATTCAGGTTGCAGGACTTGTCGACTTTATTAGGTTGCAGGACTTATTGTCGACGTTTATTCAGGTTGCAGGACTTGTCGACGTTTATTCAGGTTGCAGGACTTGTCGACGTTTATTCAGGTTGCAGGACTTGTCGACGTTTATTCAGGTTGCAGGACTTGTCGACGTTTATTCAGGTTGCAGGACTTGTCGACGTTTATTCAGGTTGCAGGACTGTCGACGTTTATTCAGGTTGCAGGACTTGTCGACGTTTATTCAGGTTGCAGGACTTGTCGACGTTTATTCAGGTTGCAGGACTTGTCGACGTTTATTTCAGGGCTTGTCGACGTTTATTCAGGTTGCAGGGCTTGTCGACGTTTATTCAGGTTGCAGGACTTGTCGACGTTTATTCAGGTTGCAGGACTTGTCGACGTTTATTCAGGTTGCAGGGCTTGTCGACGTTTATTCAGGTTGCAGGACTTGTCGACGTTTATTCAGGTTGCAGGACTTGTCGACGTTTATTCAGGTTGCAGGACTTGTCGACGTTTATTCAGGTTGCAGGATTTGTCGAGGCATGATATAATGATATTAAATCTGCTATAAATAAAAACTTAAATGTATTTAAAGAGAAATTCTCTCTATATTATGCCGGCAGCAGATTTAATTTTCTTTACTAATTTTATTTATTTGGATTATTAAAAAAGAAGTTTAATTCGGAATTTTTGAATCATAGTTAAATTAAATAAAAAACACTTCTCCGACTTTCGACACTATTCCTTTTATTTTAAAATTTTAAAATGTCCATGCTGCGCCTGTGTTGTTAATGCACTCCTACAACCTACATCTGAAGTGACATAGCGGCAGAAAATTAAATTCCAACTTTGAAAAAAAAAAAGATTCGGGAAAAAAAACTCTAACGAAATTTGTCGTTTCATTTTAGCAGCGTTTTTCTTTTTTAAAAGCAACATGCGCCGCCTTATTAAATTATTCAAATTTTGCAAGTTTTATTCTTGCGATTTCAGAAACTTTCTTAGTGAAGGAACTTTGATTTAAATAAAAACTTATTTTTGCCAGTATTTTTCGCCTGAATTTGAAATCAAAATGGTTCGAAGAAATAAGATTGACTTCAAACATAAAAAAAAAAAAATTCTTTTATTTATATGAACGCTGGTTGGTGTCAGTTGTATTCCTAGCAACAACGTAATTTTGTATTTCACTTTTTGCTTAATTTATCCAGTAAATAAAAATAATTTCTTTTTTATTCTAAATTTTATTTTACTTAAAAAAAATGTTTAAAAACAAAATAAATTTTTACCAGCATACCTATTTATCTTTCCTAAAGTAAATTTTTTTATAAAAAATACAGAAGAGAATATAACAATAAATCACTAAACAGTTAATAATTTCTATTAACTGTTTAGTGATTTATTGTTATATTAGACAAACCGACTACCCGACTCTTGGCCCAGTGTCTACACGTGCAAGAGGGCTGAGGTTCGAATCCTCTGGTGGTATTGTTGTAATCGCTGCTTTCAAAAACGAGGAGCCTTGATTGCAGCTGTGATAATATGTATAAAATATCTCCGATAAATAGGCTGCCTGATGGGGCATGCAATGCAACATGCCAATTTATTAAGAAAAATGCTATTCAGCATTGAATATTTTCATAAAGCTTATTCAGTTGTTTGCAACTTAGTTCGCTCAGTTTATGAGAGTTGTCTTTCTCTGTTAGAGTAACCTGCATGTGTATTTAGTAAGTTGTCCATCCAGTGTATACAACTTATACGTACAATTAAGCAAGTATGCACCAAGTTATTTTCCTACTTTTACCTTGCCTAGAATATATACAAAGTGTTATTTTCCAAAAGTAATTTTATTTAATTTCCAAATTATACTTAACAAAAGATCCAAAATTGCCTGCAAGAAATAAACAGAATAGTTCCTGTAGAATTATAGATAATCGTCCTTAAATTTACAAACTGTGGAATTCATTGCTGCATCGTTGAACCTTAACTTTCTATCAAATAAATAATTTTTTCAAAACTAACGCATTATTAAAATTAAGATTTAACTTATTGAATTAATTTGACTTGCATTAATATGAATGTTAAACAACTACAAATTAATTAAAATTAAACGAATATTTGCACAACATTATTTTCAGCATTGTAATAAGGAAGATTTTGTTACAAT
Organism: Caerostris extrusa; assembly: GCA_021605095.1. Taxonomy (NCBI): domain Eukaryota; kingdom Metazoa; phylum Arthropoda; class Arachnida; order Araneae; family Araneidae; genus Caerostris; species Caerostris extrusa. Next base: position 16,696 of record BPLR01021498.1, read on the forward strand.
AATGAACAGATACGTTCGAAAATTGGATATAATATATAAGAATTTAAAACTATGTTTTGAAGGTTTAAATAACTAAGTAGCATAATTAATATAATTATATATAACTTATATAAGTTATACAGAACTTATTTTGAATATTGGTATTTTATCTCTCAAACTTCTAGGCGTGTGCTTTGTCCGCGGGAGACTTTTTGGATAAACAATGTTCTCAGAGGAATGGTCAAGTAATCGGTGGTAAACGAACCGATGAGTGGATTCCGTACCGGTACGGTAAGTGGACCCTTTTTTTTTCTGTAAGTAATTATGAAGTGCATATCTCTTGCTTATAATTGCATATAAAAAAATACTATGTTCAATTAATTATTATGTGCTACTAACCTTCATTGGCCTAATTTCCATTCTGAACACTTCAATTTACAGCTGCTTATCGTGCATCGTTTATACTCTTGTAAGATTGACATCTCATCAATGAAATCGGATCCTCTTTACAACTGAGAGATGTTTCCGCGTAATATGCTATTCTCAGTAATTGATAAAGGCCGATGTAGGAACATGGTGTTATCCTACTAGATTAAGAGACTATTTCGGTGGTCGTGGCTTGTTGGAGATTACTTTCATGGTGAGGTTTGGGTCTGTGGGTCTGAGGTTTGGTTTCTCGCTTTACGGTCATTTTGTGCACACTTTAGAATAATTATACCTGGAGCTACAGTTTAACGTAGATTCCGAACCACTAATAAACATTCATGCTACCGTCAGGATTCGAACCTGAAACATGTTGTACCGAAGGCCAGAATGTTAGCCAATTGGCCATCAAGTCGCTGTTGGTCTGCGGAGAGCGTAAGAGACTATTTCGGTGGTCCTGGCTTGTTGGTGGGGAGAGACTCTTTCGGTGCTGGTGTGTCGGTCTAGGGATACATTATGATGGAAAGGTAAATTGAGCTCCACATTTTTCATCTGAAAACTGTTATTGATCGCTATAATTAGCAAGTGTTTCTTTTCTATGTGTGTCTATTATAAAGTTCTATTGATTCATATTTATGGATAACATCAGGTTACGTCGGACTCGTGTTGTTGAGGGGCCTCTAGAACATGAAGATGTTACTACAATGGATTGGTCGGGGAATTCCCTTGGTTCAAATCCATTGAACATCTGGGAGACGCTTTAGGAAGGCACAATGATGCTCATTTAAGAACACCCAACAGTTGAAACAAATGTTTCTTAAGTAGTGGAAATTCTTACCTTAACCACTGTTGGATAACCTGGTGTCGAGTATAAGCAGGTAAGGTGCCAAGAAACTAATGCAGTGAAGGGAAATCATACGAGGACCAGAATTATATTCTTTTCTATAGGATATGACGTAGTTGTTTGTTGGTATAGTGGTGAAATTCAGAATTCAGAGGTAGCATAGAATGTAACATCTTCTGTTTCCTTGCCGTAACTTTCTTGCGATGTTACGGCAAGAAAACGTGCTCACAAAAAAGAGCAGAATAACCCGGCCACTTCCATAACCCAAGAGCCGGTCAAACTGGGTTGTCTCGACTTACGAAAATTAAACGTGCACATTTTAATTTTTTTAATGCATTTCAGGTAGGAATCCCTGTGAGCTCCAGTGCTGGACCAAGGACAGATCATTGATGTATAGCTTTGGAAAAGTTATCGACGGCACCCCTTGCCCGGCTTCCGATCCGAAGGAGCCAGCGTTATGTGTCAACGGTAGGTGCACGGTACGTAATTCAAATGCGTCCACTAAACGGGAATTTTAACATGTAGCATAGTGGTAGTCTTTAGATTACAATTCAAAACACCATTCAATCCATTTTGAAGATAGTAAGCGCTTTTCAGTCCGGCATTCCATGGTTCGCCACTATTTATAATCCGGCACAGATTGAGCCATTCTTTTCCAAATTTTTTTTTTTCGGGCTTTGTTGGCATTCAAGATACAGTGCTACTCAAATTATCACTTTTAATTTCAGTACAGTGTAGAACTAATAAATCTGCAAAAAGTCATAAATTTGTGTTTAATACATAAAGAATTCTTGAAGCAGAGATCCGAATCAGAGGCCAGACGATATCCGATACATATTTAATAAGTAGGTCTCGTGTGTATTTTTTCTTGCTATAGAGTAGCTTCTCGCAACTCGTTTTAAATAGCATTGTATATTGTTTTTCTTTTGCGCTATGTTTTTTTACCAATACTATTATGTTCAATCAAATTAATATTGATTTTGTATTTGCTAAAAGTACAGAATTCTTTTGCGAATATTGGTATCCTCCACATAGATTCAGAATGTTCGTAATCACGTTAAATATATACAAGTTTTCATCATTAAATTTTTATGAAGAGTTATTTACGTTTGGCATCTCAGCTAAAACTATATTCGTTCATCTGGCACGAACATGCCAGATTAAAAAGAGCGCTTACTATATTAACTTGTCGTTAAGACCCGATAATTTATAATTAAATGTGGTTTTTATTTGGCGTCAATACATTTTTAGTAGCATGTGTCAGAATTGTGTCACAGCGACGTCAATAAACGCCATTAAATTACGTCGGTAACTTAATTCCCTTTTTTTCGTCAATAATTGGGATTTCAGGGACTTAACATCAATTTCTTTCTCCATTTAGTTAAAATGTTATGAGCAATAAAGTAAAATGAGAATATCATTATTCATCACTATATAAATATGCGCTTGTAAAGACCCAAGTTATAGATATATATATAAAAAAAATGCAAGGAAAATGACCATTTTATCTACATGCACTTGATACCCCTTAAATTTCAACCTAGAAATCCATCTCTTCTAGGAAACGTTAAAAAAAAATCTTAGAAATTTGATTCAGTTTAAAAGTTATGATCATGTTGCTCCTTAAAGTGAATTAAATTAATGAAAAATATTTTTTTATTGACAAACAAAAAATTCTTAGATTTCATTTTGACAGATTTTACGAAGGAAAAAAACAAAAATAAAACAAAGAGGAAAGCAGTTATTTATTTCGTAATTAGGCAAGGGAAAATTATCCTTGTTTTATTGATTTTATATCATCTTATATTAATTTTCGAGAAATCCCTTGCATAATTATATGAAATAACTATATACTCAGAAATAACTCTTTGTGCATCTGCCAAATAATAAAGCATTCATGAGTAAAACTTCAACAATATACATGCACTAGTTCAGATGAATGATACTGTATACTTAAATTTAAAGCATGTCTTTTTCGAAAATTCACACGCAGGCACTTGCAGAGGGGGGTTTTTTATGTTCACAAGAAATCATCGAGTAGCACAAACGAGACTTACGGAAGTAACAAACAAATCAATTACAAAATAATAAAACACCCAATAAATGGTAAATTTAAACGTACACATGATATTAAAAAGAAGAATGAAATGAAAGAGACAGAGAAGGGATTTAAGAAACATCAAAGTAAGAATTAACAAAGGCTGTAAATGTAGGTTACTTATTAACAAATTGACAAAAAGTTTGGTAGCTATTTTGGAGTGTTGGTTCTTCCATCAAATTTTTCTAGAATGTTCAAACCTCGAAAAACTGAAAAGAATATAATTGATATTAAGCACTCCACGAACATTGCAGTTGGAAAAAACAGTTTTAACTTAGTTTTAAGTCTGTTTAAATAGGAATTAAAATTGCCAGTTAAGAGTTTGCAGATATTTTTAAAACCTGTTTTAGGGGTAACGGGATCTATGACTATGTTCACGGGGTCTATGGCTAATGTGTGTATTATATTCTGATGCAGCATTACTTTCGACGTCTACTACGTAATTTTTATGAAAAATTATTTATTTTTGTCCGTGTTTATGATAATTTTTTTGATTTTCCGTAATTTTTTAAAATCCAGTGAATTTTCTTCACTGCAATATTATATTAAATTATACATCATCTTCAAGAAAGTAACGGAGCATTTTGTACACATAGATGAATGTTGGAAAATTTTACTTTTAGTGAAAGAAGTAATTAAAAAATTTTTGATATTTTTAAAAATAATTTCCAGTTTAGATTACTTAAATAATTCCTGTGAAATTCTGTATTTCCTAGAATGCAGCTACCCGCGGGCCGCATGCAGCCCTCCTTGAATATTTTTCCGGCCCGTCAGATTTATCATACTTTTACAAAATATATTTATGGCCAAAGTACTGAAAACCAATGTGCATCCATTATTCAAAAATTAACTGTCGAGATTATGAGAAAAATTAACTTTGATTTTAAAATATTCTTGCGAATTTGTGACAGATATTGCCTGTTTTATTGATGAGTTTACAGATATGAATTCGCAGAATAATTAAATTATATTCTGCGAACTCATGATGAGCGCTCATTTTGGAACATTTAATATGACAAGTTCTATGTTCCACTTTAAGTGACCTCAGTGACCATCCTTAGATACGCACAATTGATTGTTGATAGCATAGCAAACCAAACTCTTAGTTCAAGTTGTTAGCGCTTTTGGTTCAACTTACACCTGCGAATCGTTTTTCCTTTTCCCAAAAATGAAATTGACCCAACACAACACGGTCAAACATAAAGGACGCTAGACCTGCAACACCCATTACGCTGTGCAAATACCCAAATTGAGATCGATTTTCAAAAGCTAAGTGAAAGAGTGGAGAAACAACTATCGCACTAGTCAAATATTTTTTAATGATAATGATTTCATTTTTATTTTTATATATTTTTTATATTTAATTTTTAGTGTTATATATTTCTTTACAATGTGCAGTTTAGTTTCATTATTATATAATCTATGTTTACATGTAAGAATAACAGTAAAAAAAAATAAAAGTATTCATTGCGTTTCAATTTTTCACTCCGCAAAAATGTCTATAGTGGGTGTGAATGTAATATGGGGATATATAATTTTATAGGCGGCCCGCAAGATCATTTGGGTTGATCACCTCTGATCTAGAAGAACGCGTCAAGTATGGCTAAATGGTTTAATGAAACTAAAAATGTAACTTTTTTTTTTAATATTGGTGTAAAACTACTGACTTTTCTTTTCCTGCAGTCTTTATTCAACTGAAATGTTTTAAATGTGTGACTAAATTGCCTTTGACAGCCCGTCGACTGTGCTGGCTATCTGGGAACGGACAACCGGAGAGACCACTGTGGCGTGTGCAGAGGAGACAACTCGACGTGCGTCAGGTTCCACAGCACCTTTTGGAGACGACCGAGAAACAGCCTCAACAGCGATGGAAGGAAAGGTACCATTTTTTTCTACAAAAGATAAGCTTTTTTTTTTTTTTTCAAACCAATTATGGGAAGCGAATAACTAAATATTGATCAGTTAATATTAATGGATCTGTAGTAGATGTCGTCGTTTTGTTTGTTGCAGCGAGATCTGGGAGTGGTCAGGTCACAAGAATACTCATTTAACCCCTTAACTGCCGCCGACGTATATATACGCCTCACTCAACCGATGCGTTCACTGCCGCCGGCGTATATACGCCTTTCCGAAGTACGATCCTTTGCATTGCGCTGCTATAAAGAAAACTGCTCCACGGTCTTGGAATGCCACAAAATGACCTTGACAATGTTTGAAAAGGATTTTATTATTTCGGAGAAAAGGGATAGGGTATTGGTAAAGGGGATGTTTCTGAAACGGTGAGTCATAGCTGTGCAGTTTTTGCTTCTGTTTCTGTTTGAGTAGATCGTGCTTTTTTATTCTTCTTTTACTTCCGTTTCGTCGTGAAACCAGCTATCAATGCAATGAATGCGATTTTGGTTTATGTGACTTGGTTTATAAAAAACAAGTTTAGACATTTTAAATAAATAGTTATTTCTCCTATCATATTTTACATATGAAACAATAAAGAATTCTTGTTTTAGGAAATATCACAGCAGATAAGTTCTAACATCTGTTTTATTACACTGTTATTCTATACTTTAAATTTAGAATTTTTTGTTTTTTTTTACATTTTATTTTTTTCTGTGAAAGTAAAAAGGTTTCATGTTGCAAAATGCACCTCTTTTTTCCTCCAATACATATCATAACTACGCGCACCTGTATGAAAAACGGTGGCACTGGGGAGCGCATCTCGTAAGTTTTTTCCTCGGCAGGTAAGGGGTTAACAAAACACACCACTTTAATTACAAGCGCACGAACACAACACACTAAAGATTACTATACAACGATAACACCTTTAAAGTGTATATATATATATAATAAAATATTAATGGAAAAATTCCACTTCTAGCTCTCGGGATAAGAGATTTTCATTCAGCGCCAGTTGTGCAGTACTTCCTCTTGGGCGGGAAGTTCAATGCCGACTGAACTTTTAACAGTGACCCCACAAGGGAAATAATCAATAGGTCGGGAATAGGGAATTAATGAATCAATTAATAGGTTATTTATGAATCTATTAATGAATCTATTACTGGTTATTTATGAATTTAACTTATCATTCAATGCAATTAATAAATTTTATGTAATTAAATTGATTCTTCTTCATTGGCGCAAGAGCTCCATGGTGGTCCAAGGCCGTCTACCTACTGGCAGATTTCGAGACAGGAGATATTTTCTTTTTTACAGGGTAGGGTTGTCAGCCCTCCTAACGCTCTACAATCATATTATATCGGAACTTACTGTTTAAAATGGATTCCAAATCACTACAAACATCCATGGCACCGCCGGGACCCTGAACCCCAAATCTGTGGTACCGGGCGCTAGTCGCTCGGCCTTCAGGCCCTTTTCCAATTTCTATTAGATATTACTGTACTGGTTGCTTAATGATGTAAAATCATCATTTGAGATGATTTCATGTAATACACTGAAGTGACAAAAAGTCATGGGATACCTCTTAATATCGTGTCGGCCCTCCTTTCGCCCCTGCGAAGTGCAGCAACTCGACGTGGCATGGACTCAACAAGTCGTTGGAAGTCTTCTGCAGGAATATTGAGCCATGCTGTCTCGATAGACGTCCATAATTGTGAAAGCGTCGATGGTGCAGGATTTTGGACACGAACAGACCTCTCGATGATGTCCCATAAATGCTCGATGGGATTCATGTAGGGCGATCTAGGTGGACAGATCATTCGTTGGAATTGTCCAGAATGTTCTTCAAACCAATCGCGAACAGTTGTGGCCCGGTGACATGGCGCATTGTTATCCATAAAAATCCCATCGTTGTTTGGGTACATGAAGTCCATGAATTGCTGCAAGTGATCTCAAGTAGCTGAACATAGCATTTCCAGTCAATGTTCGGTCCAGTCGCATCAGAGGACCAAGTCCATTCCAAGTCCAGCCCACACCATTACGGAGCCACCACCAGCTTGAACAGTGCCTTGCTGACAGTTTGGGTCCATGGCTTCGTGGGGTCTGCGCCACACTCGAACCCTACCGTCAGCTCTTACCAACTGAAATCGTGACTCATCGGACCAGGCCACGGTTTTCCATTCATCTAGGGACCAAATATGCTTACGTGCCCACGAGAGTCGCTGCAAGCGATGTCGTTCTGTCGGTAAAGGCACTCGAGTCGGTCTTCTGCTGGAATAGCCCAAGAAAGCCAAATTTCTCCGCACAGTTCTAACAGACAAGTCCCTTGTACGTCCCACATTGATTTCTGCGGTTATTTGACGCAGTGTTGCTTGTCTGTTAGAATTTACGACTCTTTGCAGACGTCGCCGGTCTCGGTCGTTAAGTGCAGGCGGTCGACCACTGCGCTGTCCATGGTGGGATGTTATGCCTGAAATTTTATACTCTCGGCACACTCTTGACACAGTGGATCTGGGAGTGTTGAATTCCCCAACGATTTCCGAAATGGCATGAGCATGCGTCTAGCTCCAACTAACAATCCACGTTCAAAGTCTGTTAATTCCCGTCGTGCGGTCATCACGTCAAAACCTCTTCACATGATTTACTTGAACAGAAATGAAAGCTCTGCGCATTTATACCTGTTCTACGCGATGCTACTGCCATCTGAAAATTTGCATATTGCTATCCCATGACTTTTGTCACTTCAGTGTATGTTGATCCTTTTTATCGTTATAAATTTCTTTACAAATTAAAATTTGTTATATATTAATTTCGATTTTATTTTTTTTCAATTAAATTTGGGACGATAAAAAATTGTTTCATGATTTACTGATGAGTCAGATTAGTTGATTTGATATAATTAAAAAAATATTGCATGAAATATTTTTCTTGTATTTTGAGTAGTTTATTATTTTTCACTATTTGAACTGGTCATTTGATATATCTACGCAATTAGGTCATTATCTATTTTTATAATTATCTATGTAGGCACTCTTTCAAATATTTTATTTATTAAATTTATTTATTAAAATATAAAAGATGAATATCATTCATTTTATTACATTACTAAACATGATTATGAAAAATCTAGCACTTTTGATATATTCTCCGGTTTTAATGTCATTTTATCTTACTTTGATAATGTTTAAAAAAAAATGAATGACGATTTTAAAACCGCAATTTAAAAATAAATTCCTAGAAAACTGCTTTCAGTTTATTGTGCAATCAAACTAACTGGTCATTTGATATCTACGCAATTAGGGCATTCATATCTAATAAGAAATCTAGTACCAAGTAAAATTTCATCACTTATGGCATAAAAGTTGAAGTTTTTTTTTTTTTTTTTTTTTTTAACATTGCTTGATAGAGTCAGTTGAATCTATCTGTAGCAAAAAAAATAAGAAATTTGAATGAAAGAATTTTTCGATCAATACAAAATAGAAAATATTAATAGTTAATAATAAAACTAATTTTGAATGTTAAACTTTTTTTAAATATATATGAAAATATAATATTTGAAATGAGTCAAGAAAATAAAAAAAAAGACAAAGCAATATTATTTCCTTAATATTTTTTATTAGCACAATTTTCTTTTTTAAAAAACTCGTTTATATTTATTAAAAAAAAGATGTTCATTTGTTTGGTCCTCGTACCTAAAAGAAACGTTGTTGGAGCGACTGGATCCAATCAAAAACATACCTAGCGACGTATTCCGATAACATGGAAAAAGAAAAGTAACTTTTACAGTCGGTTGGCTTTAAGAGGAGTGACTTTTTGAGTGGTATAGGACTGAAAATAATACATCATATAGATATTCTCGTTATAGAATCTTGTGACTATTTATAGTTATATAATCTTTAAGAGGATTGAACGCATTACCACCAATAATTGGTATAAATGGAGTTTTATAGTGTTGTGATTTAATGCCCGTGGCAGTGATGTCTAGTATCAGGTAATTAGCAGTGTAAGAAAGTGGAGTGGTGGTGTAGAAATTGATAGAATGATTTGCAATTTCTTAAAAGAAATAATATAATATAAATTCTCATTGTTGTCACTGAAACCTCCTAAACGGCTGCATCGATTTTGATTAAATTCTGTGTGTTTAACAAAACATGGAGAATGTTTGTAGGCCATCCTTTGTTGTAAGTAGCCACCAGATAGTGCTCCAGTATATCACCTTCTATACCGTTCCACCAATCGCTATAAAATTGGAAGTAATATGTATTCGATTTTAGAAAATAGATTGGCGCTATCCATTTTTATTAGAGTTTTGCATAACGTTTTAATCATCCGGTATTTTTCTTCCTCGCTCATAGGGAAACATTGTACCTGTTGCGCATGCATATCTGTAATACTGCATGACTGAGCTATTCCTATGAGAATCCGCGCTAGTATGAAAAATACCGGACGATAAAAACGTTATGCAAAAACTCTATATTGTTTCTTGCCATCAGACGGTGCTGCAGCATCTCATCTTCTATACCGTTCAAACGATATTCATGAAAATTAGTTTGCGCATATATTTGCGATATATAATTTTCTACTATGCATTTTTTAGGACAACGTATGTCGAGTTCTGCTAGTATATATATATAAACAAAAAAAAAAGCTCAGAAAAATGTAAAACAGGAACATAATCAAAAGGGAAGGGTGAAGAGCTTTTCAGGAGCACAATCAACTTTCATAACAAAACTATGAATACAGTTTCCCTGACTAGCAATTAATTTTTCTGTTTTTGCCAATCAGTCTCATCAAATGTTACCATAGATAGGAAAATGAATTTATTCAAGATCCGAACTGCTCATAAGCCGAGCTACGAAACTTGAAACCATTAAGCATGTACATACACCAAAAACGACAAGAAAATATACAAAACACTGAGAAACGGGTTGTCCAAAAATCGGCAAAAACCCTTGAAAGAAAACTAGTATAATATCCTGAATATAGCTTTATCAATGAATGTACGTAGTCTCGGGACATTATAAGCTATATTAATCGTAGTAGTTATTGGAATGTTTCGCTAGAACTAGTCATCTAACTTAACATTCCAATATATAACATTGAAATTCTTTCCGCACAAAAGCGGAAAATGATGATAAAATTATTTTCTTTTCGATCAGTTCCACTCACATAACAGTAATATAACATAACGTGCACCGGGGTTGCCAGTTTGGAGCAAACATACACTTCACGTGATTTTTATTTTGTAATTTAACATATGCGATGAAAGTTTGGCCATTTTTGGCAACAATCTGTATTGCTGGCGCTGAAGGGAGAAAATGGTCCATCATACAAAGATTGTCAAAAAAAAAAAAATAGTTAATTTTTTTAGTTGTAAATGCATGTAAATTTAATTTTTCTAAATATTTGCCATTTATATTTTAGTAATAAATTTTCTTGTATAATTTTCCTCCAAAGTGATAAAAAAATAAAATATTCATTTACGTGACCTTTTGTAATATTTTGTTATACACAGTTCAGTCACATTAATGTGACCACCACCTACTTTCGACGTCAACGTGAAATAAACCAATCGCAAAAGGCAGGTGGCAGCACATTGCAGTGGAGGGTATATAAAGAGATCCACTTAATACCACTTAAATACCACACTCCACTTAAAGCCAGAATATACAAGAGTGTATATTCTGGCTTTTGACAGGTGGTCACATTAATGTGACTGGACTGTGTATTTCATACAAATGATCAGTTATAAACAAAATAACATGTTTTGTATCTATTTATATTTAAAATGTAAGCACCTACTTAAATAAATGTATGACTTGAGGAGTTAAAATTCCTGGCATTTCTTAGTATTATCAGAATTGCTTCATAACATGTTTGTTTTCTAAATTAATTCCCGTAGGGAAAAGAAGCCAAGAGGCGATATAGCGCCAGATCTAGTACGAAAAAAAAAAAAGATGTTTTCCTCAACTTTGTGCTCCTTTTAGAATAGGGGGACGTCCTCTATTTTATTCCTACTCTATGATTCCACTACTTTTTGTCGTATGTGTTATTGATTTGCTTATGTGCTGTGTGTAATATAATCATAAAATTATTTTATCTGACAAAATAATTTATAACAAAGTTAGTTTATATCATTGATTTATAAAAATGAATGTAATTTGAGATATTTTCCTTTGAAGAATGTAAATTTCTCATGAGCCTAAATAATGACAAATATTTCAATTATCTCATTATAGATCGCCATTACGATTACAATGAAATATTTAGAATACCCGCAGGTGCTATGCACGTCGTTGTTTCTGAAGCAAGCGATACGAATTTTCTTGGTAAGTGCCTTTGAAATGTTTTAAAGATTTACTTTGTTTAGATATTTTTTACAACAAGTATACAATTTTTTACGTAACTTGGGACAAGCGCTTATCTTATATCAAAGAGGCACAGACTAATTTAGTCGCTAGCCGCTAGTTAAAAAGAGTGAAATAGATAATTTTCGACTTTTTTATGTTTAATAATAAATAAATAAATATCAGGTTGGTGTAAAAGTAATTGCGTTTTTTTCTTATAAACTTTGAGGCTCTTTTTACAATAAAGCTTTATTCAGTTATGTTCATGTAATAGGCCATTTTGCAGAGCGAATTTTGAGCATTCATTTAAGTGAACTTTTGTAATAACAAAATATTTCTTGCATCTATGTATGCTTAATAAGCTTATAGTAAAATGAACGTATTACTTGAGAAGAAGAATTTCAGATATTTCGCGCAAATTTCAAAATCACTTCGCAACATGTTTACGTTTTCTAAATAAATGCGCGCGGTGAAAAGGAGCCAAGGGGCGATGCATCGCCAATTCTTGTATGAAAAGAACGGAAAATGTTTGTCCCAACTATTTGTTCCTTTGGAATAGAAAGACGCACTATATTTTATTACTATTCCATGGTTTCAGTAGCGTCTGGGAAGAGCAACAACACAAATGCGCACGCAAACATGTGCACAAAAATTACATGGAAGCAAAGTGCTTTGATGGGGAAGTTCCTTCCGATTTTTGACTACACACACAACATCATGGTGTGTGTGTTGGATCGATTCTGTTCACTATTTTAATAGTTCAATAAAATCTTTCAAAGCAACTGATGGCCCATTAAATTTTATGAGTAAAATGTGCTCAGATGAGCTGGGTTTCAAGAAAAATATGTGCATTCCTGATTTACATCCTTCTCAATGAATCAAAATTCTAAATTGAAGCAATGCAAAAAAAACGAATTTCGTTAAAAATAATAATAGTAATTAATTGAATGTGTAGCAACAATTAATGGAAAATAATAATTTTCCTTCCTTTTTCAAAAGCTTTGGCCGACCAGAAATCCAACTACTTGGTGAACGGCAACTGGCGCGTCCAGTCTCCGGGCCGAGTCCTGGCACAGGGTTCTGAATTCATGTACAACAGGACGTGGGACGGACGGGAGCAGCTGTCTTCGGAGGGACCTACAACGCTTCCTCTAACAGTCCTGGTACTTTTCTTTAAACACATTTTTTCCATTCATACCAGATAACACAAATATTCTTTATTTACAGTTTCACTGTGTTGTTATAAAAACATTTATACTTTTTTCATTTAATTTGCTAATTAGCGTGCAGGAAAATGCAAGTTCGAATCCATTACCCACAAAACCTCCTCTCACTGTCCTGGTACTTCTTAACCATATTTTTCTATTCATACCAAATGACATAAATTAAAAATGTTTTTATAGCACAGTGAAACTGCAAATAAAGAATTTTTTTTCATCATTTAATGTGCTTATTAGCGTGCAGGAGAACACAGAAGCCAGGTCGCTTTCCTTTGAATCCTTTGAGATATTGATGTAAAAATACAACATTAATTTTTGAACGCCTTTATAAATCTCTAATATTCTTAGCTTACGTATACGTTTAGCGTGTTAGCGTATACGTTTGTGTTACGTATACGTTTTAGCGTTTACGTTACGCTTAGTGGTAATGTGTGCCGCTGGTGAGCATTATGGATGAGGTTCAATCCTCTGAATGCATTGTTATAGACACCGTTTCAAAAACGAGGAAACTCGATGGAATTTGTGATTTTCAGCATCTTGCCTTGTTAATCGAACTACTTGGTGGAATTTTCGAGTTTTCTCCCATACGATAAGCAGATGCAGGGTAGCCCCCCCATAAAATCCTCGGAAGGCATTGCCTTCCTTCTTCAGTGACTCGGAACCAAGTCAACTTCTACCTACAGGGTACCACTTCTATCTACAGGGTGGGTGCTTCATCACAACAGAAGCTGACCCTTTGTATCTACTCATGAGTAGACTACTCATGGGAAAATTGTCCGCGCTGCCGGATACTAATCCTTAATATCCGGTAGCGCGGGATACTAATCCTCACTAATTCAGTGTCACAACACAATTAACGCTATCGCTATTTAGTTTTAGCTATTTTTAAATTTAAACATACAGTTTAATTAAATCTATATATAACGTAGATTAAATTTATTAATTTAGAAATGAAGATTTTATATATAAATAAGAATTAGATACATGATTCATTTCTGCTATTCCTTATACAGATAGTGATATTTTTTTTTTTTTTTTTTTTTGTGTGTAAAATAAGTCATTGCCAAATAAAAATTTGTATGGGGTTTCCCCCAGTGTCATTTTAAATAAGAATTTAGACCATAATAGTTTTTCTTTCATTTCAGGTATTGGGGTCAGGAGACATACCAACAGTACACTATGAATACTGGATTTCTGCAACCAACTCGAGATCACTTCCTCAATATCCTTTCATCGCCAAGAAATCACCGGAATCTCTTACGGAATATCCGTACCAAACACAAACTCACCACTCATCAGAAAACACCATCGATGATTCTTCCCACAACCATTTCTTGCCGCCCGCCAAGTTTCAAGGTTACAAGTCTTACTATCACAGAAACGAAGTTCTGAAATCTGTACCATCCTGGAGCATAAAGAGGCGCAAAACTTACAACAAACATCCTGCAAGCAGAATGTCGATTCCTTCACAAACTGACGCACATTCTGAAAAATGGCGCAACAGAACCCATGACAACTTTCGCCATTTTGAAATCACAGTGAAACCATCATTCCAGATTAAAGAAACTACTGCAAAAACTGGTGGCATCCATTACAATGCTACAACAGTTTTGTTTTCAAACAGAAGAAGTCATCCGGAAACTACGACACAATACATTTATGACGTAAGAAGGCCCGATGGTACATCGGCTTTTACAAGGAACAACTACGTTTATCCAGATTATAGAGACACGGCCAAGAGGAAACCTCTTGATAACAATATTAATGTAAAAAGTAAAAATGGAAATAATTCGAAAAAAGAATCGAACAGATCTGAACCGAAAAGTCAAGAAAAGGATAACACACGCACTAAAAGGAAACGAAAATCTAATAATGGTGATTGTCTGCCTTGCTCAAAACCAAAACGCCCAATTAAGAATTTCTGCCAAAGTGATTTCGTTTTACGAGCGATTGTGTTGGCTTCAGAAAGACAACAACAAGGTAGCCGCTTTGAACTGGAAGTTCTGCGGTCTTTCAAGAATAATGTTCCTATTTTGCCACGAGAATACATCTGGACTCTGGACAATTGCCAATGCCCAAAACTTCGCATTGGCAAAGAATATATTTTGATGGGACACTCCAGCACTGTGAGTGGCAAGAGAGAGAGCAAACTTATTGTAGACAAAAGTTCATTTGTCAGAAAATTTACTCAAAAACGAGCAAGAACCATGCTGCGATTAGTAAGAGACAAAGACTCTGTCTGTAGAAAATTTGAAACTATAAATTTTAGGAATTAATGCCACACTTTTAGAGTCAAAATATCTATTGTGCTGAAGATCCAATAGGATAAAAAAAAACTTTATCAGGCACACTATGCTTAAATAGCATATTTGCTGTTCGAAGTTTAATTACTCATTATCCATTTAGCTAAGTTATTTACATTTAAACTCGGCAATAGTTCATTGCTTTAAATCATTACTAATAAATACACTAAATATGAATAAAATAGAAAACAATTACAGTATAAAAATTTTATTGAATAAAATTCATAAATACATTCAGCTTTGAAATAAAAATTAGTCAAGCAATCATATTAAAGTTCATTAGCAAACTACAAAATAAAAAGTTTTTTTTAATTCTATGTTTGTGTTTCATTTTTAAACATTATAAAACATATTATACCATTAAAAATGAAATGACAAACAGAATTTGTACTGATATTTAAATTCTGAGGAAAATATGAGTGCTACTCTTTTGTATGAACCAATAAGTAGCACACATTTAATATAAATTTCACATGCTATATCAAATAACTGCACTATTTACTTATAGAAAATGTATAAACAATTGTACAATATATCTTAAATTTGTAAAACCACATACTTTTAATTAAATAGATAAAATATGTAACCAAAACAGCCATCTATTTAAAAAAAAAAAAAATTTCCTCTTAATAAACACATTAAATGTCATGGAAGATTAATGCTGTAATTCAAAAATTAGTAGGTATAAAGTAATTATATGACAAAAAAAAAATTATGTAAGCTCTTTTTTTAAAATAAGAAACATAAGCATAAAATTCTAATCTTTGGTTAGTAATAAATGTTCTATATGATAATAAAAAAAAATTCAATAACAAATATATATTATCAAAATCCCAAGGGCGGGGGAAAATGATTACTATAAATATTGCATTAATAACATATTTAGTATGAAAAGGCACAAAACTTCAATCTCTTCCAAACATTTCAGACATAAATGCAAAATGGATTATCTTGAAAATCTGAACAAGTAAAAAGTATATATAAAAATTTTATGAGGCTTTCTATTCAAAAACTGATTTCCTATATCATCTAATGTTAAACCTAACTATTGTCAATTTTACTAATAAAATGGTAATTAAAAGACTTAAATACATTTATATGAAGTATAAAAGTACAATTTCTTATATATTCGCTGTTCATTTCCATATCACACTTTCCAAGTTTTTTTTGATTAATATGGGTTTTAATTTCTGAAAGTAATTTTTTTTATAAATATCAATTGGATTTAACAGAGACCATAATTAGTACAGGCACTTGAGGTTAAAATGCATAATACATTTTCTTTGATGTAATATAAATTTTAAAAACTTGTTCAATAAAAACCAGCAATAGAAAAGAGATATATATCATATAAAAAAGTGTATAAAATTTACAGTAAAAAACTTGAACTCATAACCATTTAAATTCATTTCTCATCAATTAGTTATGTTTTTGTCAAATACTGCTTACTATATATTTCAATATAGAAATTTTCATGCCTAAATTTAAATTTATTTACTTTTCTTCATATTGCCACCTCATTGATAAACTAGAAATCTCAAACTTTTACATAAAACTATATAATTTAGAATATCCAATAACAATGTTATTGGGCAATTTCTACATGCAGAACTACAATTTATGTGAAAAGAAAGAAAAAAAATTATAGACATGCAGATTTTTCATTCTGATGGCTAAATCAATTATAAGTAATTTATGACATATGGATTTGGTTTGTCACTCTACAGTCATTTTGTGCACACTTTAGGATAATTAAATCGGGACCTACAGTTTTTTAGTGGTTTGGAATCCACATTAATTATCCATGTCACTGCCAGGATTCCAACCTGAAGTCTGTCGTACCAATGGCATATGGGAGAATACCCTTTGCATATTTTTCTTCTAGGAAATGTGTAAAAGGCTCTATCCTATGGTGCAACTAGGTGAATTAGTTATTAATTTGCATATATTCTGTGTGAAAAATATCCAGAATTTATAATTTAAAACGCACCTCTAAAAGATAGCAGAGTTCAGTGCTGAATGTAGCTATCACATGGAATGAGGGTCGGATCTGTAACTTAATATGTCGACAGTAGCTATTTTTTTAATCAAACATCTTAAATGCTCTGTGATTTTTACAATGATAAATTGAACAAAGAGTTTGTGTGTCAAATGAAATTTTATATCTGTATTGAATTGCTAAAAATGCTGCATGTCACAAATATATGAACAGTATAAAAGCATTCAAAGAAGACAAAGTGGTAGTTGATTTGTCTTGCTCTAGTCAACCTTCAAGAGGTGAATGTGTCTTTTAATTCTGTTCATAACAGTAGGACATATTTTTGCCATGAAACGAATCACAGCACGATTGGTTCTGAAGAAAAGCAGCCGAAAGTATGATTTACCGAGCTTTTACGAACTCCACCTTCATAAAATGAATGTCATCCACCAAGCACAGTATTTCATTCTATGAAAAATTGCAATCGATGGGTCGTGCTTTGAAATGAAAAATAAATTTTGACGAGCAAATTAATTCTGAGTATTATGTTTAATAATCCTGAATACTTTTTGCATAGAATACATATAAAAATCAGATATCAACTCAAACGCCTGGTATTAGAGGTTTTTCTGAACTGTAATACTCATAATTTAACTGCCATTGTATCTGTTCAGCTTATTAGTTATTCTATTGCTATACACTTAATGTGATGTGTACTGAAATATTCATAGCTTTATTTGGGAACAATAGCTTGCCTGTGGTTATTAAATGATGCCTCAGATAGCTAACACATCAATGATTAAAAAGTTTTTAACATTCATTAATTAGAACAGTAGAAATGATGCACTAACATTTACAATTAGCAGGAAACCCTAAAATTCTTAGAAATGGAGTGAGTAATATAATCTAATTGAAAAACTAAGGTGACAACATGATGGCTATTAAATACAAAGCATCAATAGAAGACAACATGAAACAGGCATTGTAAATTTTTAAATAATTTCAGTCGGACATAACATCATAATTATTCAACTTTAGTGCAAGCACCTAAATAAGATATTTTTTAATTGAATTGTGCCTAATATGATATAAATGTGCTCATCATAAATTGCAATAAATAATATACTACTGCATTATGAATGTTATAATGGGGTGATTGCGTGATCAAACATGAAATAACACATACTAATAAAATAACTTTTTTTATGTTGTTAAGTTGAGATCTATCAGATAAAAAAGAATTATTCTAGATTATAATTGTAACAGCTGTCAAATAAGCCAGACAAAAAGAACACAATACCAATTTTTATAGGTGACTTTTTTCCCCCAATGTCAAAGTAACAAAAAAAAAAGAATATCCTTTTTTTTTTCCCTTATCTTAACAAACTGCTATTCCAGTTTGCCAATAAAATAGGTTTCTTCTACTTTTACTTATAAATATTATTCTTAATGACAGGAAGTATGACCAAAATTACAAGAATTCTTTTCTTTTTCCTAAATAAAAAAAATCTTTTTGAAAAAAATAAAAATATGGTTTTCCTATAAAATCAAAATACAGATGGTTCAAGATATATTATAATAATATTTCTTCAATGAAATACAATAGGAATTACACTGACAACACAGCATTGCATATTCAAATAGATTTAAAAATATAACAATTTTTATTTAATTTTTCATAAATGCATGATCTTTCAACAATTTAATTATTTGAATGTAAAAAACATTATTATCATCTGATATTCAAAGCACTCTTTTATATTAATTATGAGAAATGAGTCATTGTATTTACTAAATATAAAATTAAATTAAATAATTTGTAACATCCATAATTAAATAAAATGAATATGAAACAAAATTTATAAAACACAAATCAAAAGTAGGCAGTTACTAAAAAATCAGAAAAAAAAAAATAATTTCCCAAAATTAAGTATTCTTTAAAATGAGAATTAACAAACCAATATGGCTTTCAACAAATATTTACAAATTTTAAAAAATGAAACATTTTAATAAAACAAATTTGAATTTTTTTAAAAATAAAACAAAAAAAATTTATAAAAATTTAAAAAAAAACAAATAAATCAGTTTAATCTACTAACTAATGATGTTGACATTCAAACAATTAAATTTTATAAACAATCCAAAAACTATAAAAACACAATTTTATAAAATTGTAAAAACCTTTTTTCTGATTACAGTCTACTAATGTCAAACATGCAACACATATAAAAAAAATTAAGCAAAACATCGATGACATGGATACCTCAATCATGTGCAAATAGAACAAGGCTATTATGATTAATCACAATTTCAATACAATTACCTGCTCAAAGAGGAATCTCTCCTAACCCGATTCAATTCTAAATCTTTGTTTCGTGCTGATCGGCTGCGATTCAAACGTCCAGGACATAAGCCTGGGGTGAAAAGTGTTAGTAAGTAGATAGCAATGCATGTCCAGGAAGAAGCCATTTTGATCCATACAGAAGCCCAGTTTCTTTCAAAAGTAAGTAAATTAGCTTGCTCTGGCCTAAAATAAATTATGTGCACAGTTAATTTAACAATCTTTCAATTAATTACAATAATAAATAGAAAAAACAAAGCCACACTTTTTTTCGTACAAAAAATAAGAAAACGTACTAAAAATTTTAAAATATTTATTAAGCTATTGAGTATAAGAATCATAAAAATCAATCCCAATTGATTAATTCTATATTAAATTTTAACAAATAGAACTATTTAATAGAAGAATAATTAAGAAATAAACATCTTTTATATATATATGTAGAGCTGCTTGTATAGCTCAGCTGATCACTTATAATTCAATCATAGATAGTACGATAAACTGCAAGCTGGACAGATATAAAAGGTGATGTCATAGGAGAGAAATGTCAATTGCAATATAAAGAACTTAAATTTTGAATCATTAAAATTTTAGATTCCACAATATTAAAAGAAAAGCTGGATGAAAAATTCCGCCCTAATTTCTAAACATTTTTCTTTTAAAGCAGCTTTGAGCCATATATATCTGACTAGCACCTCTATCAAGAAATCAATTCATCCACCCATTTTGTTTTACATTCTACACTATCTGTGGTCAGACTATACAAACAAGGAGATTAGAACAAAACAAACAAGGAGACCAACATCTTTTAATATAAATAACTGCCTTTTTTCTAGAAATAGGCAATTTTAGTCAAACAAACATTGTTTTTTGTTTCACAAAATATTATAAACATGACTGGCAATTTCAAACATGCTTGTTTTTCTAATAATTTTTTTAATAATATTATTTTAATCACAAAAAATATATTAAGTATAAAGATGCAAGGATTATTACACCTATTTCAAAAGCATGTGGCAAATAACAAAAGATTTTATAATCATATAAGTTTGTCTTACTTGATATTTGAAACCTGCTAATGAATCATTTTAAATCCTATATTTATATATTTATAAATAAAACTTGCATTAAACAGATGGAACAAACAATCAAAATGCATCCAAACACAGTTTTCAAAATAAGAATAAATCATCACTTTCATGTTTCCTGAATTAAAATTTTCTATCTGAAAAAAAGGACCCACTTTTTTAATTGAATATTTAATTTTAAAAATAAAAATATCAAGAAATATGTGCTCATCTTTCTTTGGTCTCACTTACAAAAGAACATTCTGAAAACTTTAAATTATTTTTAAGAATAGGTTTAAATTTTCCGGCCTTAAAACAAAAAAAATTTTTGAATCCTTTGTATACAACAAAATATTTATCCAAAATAATTCAAAAGGAAATTAAATGAACATGAATACCTGAACCAATGAGTCAGCTGCATCATAATGTATAGTGATGCTAGGAAAAACATCACATGAAAAAAGGCATAATTGTACACAACTCTTTCAACTTCATTCCTTATTACTTTCTGGCCACCATCTTCATCAACATGATTAGATGCTTTCAAAATAATATGAAACATTTAAAAGAAATTATTAATTAAAATTTCATTACTTTGTAATAATTATTATTAAATATGTTAAATTTATTACATGATGAAGTTGTAAGAGAGAAATTTTATGATTTTGTAAAAAAAAAAACTGAATTTATATATTTCATAAAATTAACATATGTGTAAAGCAGGGATGGGGAGTCGACCAAAAAATTTCCGATTCATGAGGGGGATTTTTTTATACCAGTTCAAATTTCTTTACCGTAATTTTATGTACTATGATCTTTACTAAGAGATTTAAAAGACTGTGTGAAATAAATTCAATAACTTTTATTGAATTTGTACATCTTTAAAAGTTATTTTTTATAATACAATAATACAAAAGTTATTTTTCTATATACAATTTTATACAAAGTTTTTTTATGACTTTTAAAGTGTAGTATTTTCACTTGTTTAAAAGACATTCTAGTACTTTAAATTTTCCAACAAAAAAAATACAAATATCCTATGAAAATTACAGTATTAAATTAAAAAGTACAGTATTAAATTAAAAGTATTATATAAAATAGCTTAAGACTAGCAAAAGAAGATTGTGCATTTTAAGCATAAAAATTCTATACTTGTAATACATTAAATCTTCATCATTCATAATAGTAGAATAGTTTCTATAAAAGTGTCTTTTATTTTGGATCCAAAATAGCTTTTTATAAGCTTCAATGCTGAGAAAAATATCTCAACACCTACATTGCTGCTAAAGCAGTTGCTGTCTTTGCTGCTGATTGTATTATAAACGTATACCATTGAACGATTACCTCAACACTATTTCCTTAAATTTTAGAAAAATTTTAATTATTTTTATGAAGGAGTCAGATTTTAAGCCAACTCTTGACTCTAACTCCAAAGAAGCTCAACTCCCGACTCACCACCTCTGCCCTAAAGACTCTTTTAAACAATATAAATTCATGAAATAACATAATGAAACCAATTAATATTCCAGTTTATGACTCACTTCTTCTAGAACTTTTATCACAGCAAGTACAGCAATCCTTTAAAAAAATTAATTACATGTTACACATAGCAGAAAGATATAACATATAGATTACATTTAAAAATACAAAACAGTTACAATTATAATCACAATACTAAAAGTAGAGTATTAAAGTGAAGAAACATTTAAAACAATTTTGAAGTAAAAAAATTTGTAAACTTAAAATATATTTTTGAATCTGAAACTGCATAATATATTTCTACTATTTATAATTAAATGCTTACAATACAATACTTATTAACTAAAGATCAATTGTATTATTTTGTATTTCTAAAAACAAGGTAGCAAATATTCATTTTTGTACTATTTGTATTAATATTTAAGACATTATTTTTATAAACTGACTTTATAAATTACTGTTAATGCTTATTGATAGATCTAAATTAAAAATTAAAATTTAGTGAAATAATTTGAAAAACAAAAGTAGTTAACATAATATTTTGAAATTTATATACCACATTACACAAGTAAAAACCTTACTACTAAATATTAAAACAAAAAATGTTAATATAAATTATTTTTTCCACTAATATAAACTTTATTTTTAAAATGCAAATTAAATTTTTAATAAATAATAAACTCGCTTCAATTTACAAATGATATACTCTAAAAAAAGGCTGCACAAAGGTATAAAATACAAGAAATTGCATAAATAAATAAAATTTTTATTTAAATAAATTTAATATCCATTACTTACAGTGGGATCAGGAGCTCTGATGCCGAGTTTATATGAAAATGAGATGTACGTAACCTATAAATGAATCAACCAAATAATATAAGAAATATTTCAACTTTAATATAAGAAATAGCATTTTAAAATTCATAAATAATAAGATTGATTTAAATAGATTTAACTTACGTAGAGCTTATCACCATCAGAAATGTAATGCCAACACCTCCATAACAAATAATATCTTTATTTGCTAAAAATGAAACATCTGATGGACTACAAAATTCTTCATCTTCAGGTAATATTCTTTCTTGTTGTGTTCCAACTCCAGTACCTGCACAAACATATAAATAAAAATATTAAATATAAAGTCTAGATTTAAAATATTATGTTCATACAAATTTAATAAAAGAAATTAATTAAAGCAATAGTATTTTATAAAGAAATAATCAGGAGGAAAGTAATAATGTGATATAATAAGACAATTTGTTGAAATTTAACAGGGAGAGTAAAAATGTTTTTTATAGATAAGAATATGATGTTAATTATATTGTTTAATATAAGTTTAATAACAAAAAAAAAAACTACTTTTTACCAAATAATTAAATATTTTTATTTTCTAAAGAAATAAAATCCAATTGATGTCTTTCAATGTATTACAAAATGAATTTAGCATGATATAAATACTTTTTCATTCATTTAGAAATCTGTTTGCTTTGAAGATAAAACTATAATCTAAACTGAAAAATACAGATAAATTTTGCAAATTAAGGTACTTAAAAATAAAAACATCTAATATGTATTTTTAAGAATGTCTTAAATTAAATTTAAAATAATTTACATTAAAAGACTAATAATGAAACATAATTTACATTTAAAACAACTTGTTATAAATTTTATAACTTTTTTTTTTTTTACCAATGTGGAAAAAAGCACCAGGGGAAAAAAAAAATGATTATTTAAAATTCTAAATTTTTACATTTTATTAAAGGATTTGCAAATAACTTGTTTGTAGGATAATACAAGAAATGTGGTTTATATTTGTAAACATAATTTTTAATTTATTTTTTACAGTTCCAATTTTCACGGTCATATAAATATTGCTTCACATCTGTAATTACATTCAAAGAATTTAGTGTGCCCAATTAATTGTACTGTCATAACAGGAAACTCAGCAATTAAACTCCTATATGACTGCTACACTCACACATTCCAATTCTTTGATACCCGAAATTTGGGACCTGTCTAGATATAGAGAAATTTTAAAGTCCAGAATGCCAGGGTCAAATAAATTTGGAAGCAGATCTGAAACATTTCTATTGTGGTCATATAGTAAGAAAATTGAATAAAACAAAAATATCCATAAATATCAATATACAGACATACCATTCCAACATTCTATGCCTACTATCAATATACCATTCTTCCAATATACCAATATATAGAAATATCCATAAATGCTACATAAATGTGAATGATGCATTATATTCATAAATGCTGTTAATGAAAATCATGATCTAATTCATGAAAGTCAGATTATGATTTTTCATATAAATACAGATAAATTTTATTTAATTGGGATCAAGTATTATGCAAATACTAGTTCAGAAAAAAATATTTGCTTTTCCTTATACAATCAACCCTATATAATTTTCCATTCTTTTAAGTATTTCACAATTATTTTGAAGACATGCCAATTTACTCACAAAATTCTAAATTTTGAACTTTTACCATCATGAAAGAAAAAAAAAAAAAATGCTTAACAATAAAGGAAAAAAAAAATAATAAAATATTGATGATAGGTTGAAAATTTCCTCACAATTTAACACACAAAAACAGATGAAATTTAGAATTATATTTAAAAACAAATTACAAGAAGATTAATAAAAAAAAAATTTATTTATATCAAAAAAAAAAAAAAAAGTAATAAAATCAGTGGCTGAAAATTAAGAAAGCATGAATAGCAATTATGAATTGCATTAATAATAAATTAATTTAATCACTAATTAATAATAAATAATTGAATCACTAAGTAATGATAATAATTGATAAATTAATTAAATCACTAATTAATGATAAATAATAGATAAATTATTTGAATCACAAACTAATTTCTAGGAAACTTTTTTTTTCAGCAAAGCCAAAGCAATAGCATGAAATTATAAGATAAATGAAAACTTGAACAACATAGAATGTTGAAATTGAAATTTAACATAAAAATGATAATTCAATTACATAATAAAAAGATTTGAATAAATTATTAATTTATGGTTAAAAAATTGATGTTGAAACTTTAAATAGTCTTAAGAAAACTGTACCAAAAAATCAAGGACCACATAACTATGAGTTTGTGGTCCTTCATTTTAGTAGAATTGATGATTAGAATATTATTGCGAATATAAAATATACGTGTATTAAAGACCATATACAAAATATAAATTACTCTAGCCTATAAAAACACTAATCATTAATCTGAAGATTCTCCCAGACAAGACCAGGGAATACATCCCCTGCAAAAATTGCCCCAACTCTTTCCTAACACCTAAGCACATTCTTGAGTGCCCAGCACTCACTCCCCATGGTTTGCAATTGGGTATGGTGCCAATCGAGGCCAACTTAAGAGAAGTCCTGTAAAGTGAAGTGGCACCATTGCTAGCGGCCACTATCGTGAAGACTTTTGACTTGATCTAACTTTGACTTTTATACTTTAAATCCATGGACATGATAACAACAACAACACTAATCACTAATAATTCTGCCTCACAAATATAAACAAATAAATGACTATCAAAGCTGGTAAAACAGAACTAGCCTAGTATAATTAAGAAAGAAGAGAAGTGTGTGTTCATACATAGTTAAATACAAATATGTTTAATTGCTAAGGATTTTAAATAATCAAATTATATTTATTATAATATGGAAGAAAATAAATTGAGAATTTTGGAAAATTAAAATATGAATATGGATAAATTACATACCAGCTAGAGTTGGTTCACTTGACAGAGCAGACCATGTGAGATACACAACATAGGCTGATATGACAGATGATTGGAGCAAGCCTGCTCTGGAATCACCGGTGCCTAAAATATACACGATTAAGTATTCATAGTTTTCAAAATAATACCTTTAAGAATAATATAAAATAGTTAAATTAATAAATATAAATAAATAATATGAAATAACTATATTTATTTTTATGAAATTCGTCAATGAAATGAAATTTTTTAATGGAAAACAAAAAACAAGCCATACAACAGCAAAGCTACGTTGTAGCTGAGAAGTGTCTTGAATTGTTCTTGTGCAGCAAGTGAAGCACAAAACTGTATGTAATATACTGTTAATAAGAAAATCAAATATATTGTTTATGCATATTTAATTATATTTCCTCTAATATACATGAATTAGCATAAATGATACTTGTGGGAAAAGATGCAAAGTTAGCAATGACAAAAGACACCACTGAGAAAAAAATATTTATTGACAGATAAAAATATCAGTGATGATTATCATAATAGTAAATTTAAATAAAAATGACAATATTTTACTAGTTTGAATAAATAATATTACAATGGTGAATAAAAAAAATTACATCTCCCAAAACACATATGCATTTAAAAACATTAATGAATGATATTGTTTGTTTAAAGTCAATTCAGTTTTTAAAAAGAAAGATATGCATCATTGCAGCTGACTGTTGCATAATGCAGTATTTGCAAATATTATGTCATCTGATTTCTTATTCTCAGAAATAAAGAAAGTCAGAAAAATAAACAATTGTCATTACTTTTATACATGAAACAGCAACAATAGTTCTAATTTAACTGTCATTGCAAAAAAAAAATAGCATATAATGGGTGCTAATATTGCTGCTAAGAAGCCAGCTACCACAATTAAGCAGCAAGAAAACAACATAAAATTGCTTCCATAACTTGGCCGTGATTACATTCAGAAGTTGATTTCTTTCATGCCTGACTGCTGCAAAACAATCATTGCAGCTAATTGAGGACCCTATAAACTATTATTTTTGGAATGTAATTACATTAATTCTCATAAAACATGACACTGGTATACAATTGAGTATTGACTACTGCATTTATGTTTTAATTACACTGTACCATGTTTTTAAATAAATGTTTCAGGAGTTTAAATTAACTAATTTTTATGGCAATTTATTCTCACATATTTACTTTTAAGATACATGTTAGGTTTTAACAGCATCATCTTTGCATGACACAAAAACTCTTCCATCTTTCACAAGTGATGCATTTTTTTTTTTTTTTTAACTGCAGTAGATATGTTTAACCAGAACAATTAATATGCAGAGAATAGCAAAATATACCAGGAAAATAGTATAAGTTTAATTAAATTTATATATTTCTAATAAAACATAAATTGGGGAATACATCTAAATGAGTTCATTTCACTTTTGTGAATGTGAAGAAGAGGACATTAAAATAAATTATGGAATGCTTAATATTTAAAAGCATATACACATAATTTATTTATTGAATATATTAACAAATAATTCACATTTGTTTAAAAGTCAGCTTTATTTGATTATGCTAATTTTTATAAATGAAAATAATGAATTAAAATAATCTTAACTTAATAATAATAACATACATTTAAACTAAAAAAATAATAAAAAATATGGGTATTTGAAATGATTTGTCTCATGCAAACTTACTTCTTTCTACACTAGGCATGATCGATATGAAAGAACACAAAAGACATAAACCACCGTTCACACCAATAAATATTTTATTTGTGGAGCAACCTTCAGCCCGGGTGTAATTCTGAGCAATGAGAACGATTCCAATGACTATAGCTGTGTAGATAATCATTGCACAGAAAACCATGGCTGTAAAAACATACATTTAATTTTTATTGAAGTAAAATTGACTTAAACTAGACAAATCACTTGTGCAAAAATTAATTTTTAAAAGAAGAAATTTTAAATCTATTAAAAACAAGATGTAATATATATACATATACAAAAATAAACATTCATTAATGCATATCTACATAAAATTATTTCATTATATCAGAAAATTACTTGAACATTAAACTTTTACCTTTATTTATTTACTTTTTGAAAAACATTACATTACACGAAAATTAAATTTTTAATTTAACTTTTAAGTGAAGTTTCAAGATTAATTTCAATGCACTAATAAACATGATATAACAATCTTATATTTATTATGTAAAAACTAAATACATGTTTCTTGAATGAAAGAAATTTAATTAAAACTGATTTTCTGTAATTTAATAATAAATATCTTACCAACAAACCAACATCGACTGCCTCCATTTGATACTCTTTGTAACCTAAATTTAGAAAACAAAAAAAAAAAAAAAAAAAAAAGACATTAAAACAGCATAATCAACTTTAAAAAGTGAAATTATATTTCAGTGTATGGTTTTTTTCCGAACTGGGGGGATTATTTAGCTGATAAAAACTTCAGTATAAGTTCAAATAAAAACAATTTTTTATAATTCTAAGTTATTTATTTTTCTATTATATTAAATACAGATATTAATAAATTATATTAAAATTAATTAAATATTATTTTGGATTTTTTTAAATGGTGCAAATATATAATTTAAAATTTAATAATATATTGTAATAATATTTTGTGTTACTTATAATATAATAGAGTAATAATAATGAGAGAGATTTTGAAGTATATTTATTTAATTATTTTGTTTCTATAATCATAAGAGAAAAATGACTGCTTAATTAAATAATATATTAATAAAGAAAAAACACTTTAATTTAACAATGAAATAATTTCAATTATTTTAAATTTAATGCAAAAAAAAATAATAAAAATTAAATTAAAAAATATCAAGTTAAATTTATAGGTAACTCACTTTTTAAGTGATTATAAAAGCAAATACCATAATGACAAAAAAATCTGATATATTTAGATTTTGATAATTTTTATTCATATTAGATAAGAATGATTAAAATTGAATTAATAAAATGAATTTTATTTTTATTTCATGAAAAAATATTTATGTATAAAAGGCCAAATTGTTGTGCTAAAATAATTAAAATATTTAAGGAATATTAGAAATAATCTCTATAATGGGATATTAAGCAAATAACATTTATATTATGAATTGAAATCAAATCCATAACACCATTAGTTAATTAAATCAATACTTTTACTCTTTACAAAAACACAATTTGTTTATTATCGCTATTACAATAGTTTCCTCGGTTACTTTTATAAAACAAACTTTTTATGATTCAATCAAAGCTAAAATTTGACCTCAGGTTAGCAAACTACATAGAATCATTTTTAGTTCATTCGTATTATACTTTTTAAATGCACAATCAGCACAGAAATACATTTTCTACTATGAAAGATACCTTTTTTACTACTACAGAATATTTAATACTGATGTTCTGACACAAAAGCCTTCTGAAAAGATTTTATTAAGTAAATATAAATCAAATAATTAAATAGTTTTCATATCATAGATACACATGAGATTTGCATCTGTAAATGTGTGAAATATATTTAAAAACAAATGAAATGCAAAAATTTACCTTTTTTAAACTATATAATTACTAAATGATAAAGGCATGATAAATGATAATAAAAGCACTATAAAATCATGTTTTGATTTTGTTTGATTTATACATTTATTTATTTTATGGAAATAAAAGATTGATGAAGGAATTGTGAGAACTAGAAGCAATAAAAGAAAGCATGCTGAACAATCACAGAAACTAAACTATATACATATATATAAGATAAAACAGCTAAAAAGATGAGGGGTTCAAACAAAAACTAGTACTAACCAATTGTCAGTCCATGCATGGGCAAAATCTACAATGAGCATAAGCTGAATGATTATGAACACACCTGCTCCAACCATTGAGAAGTACATCCAAACTTTTACAAAAATAAATAAAATGAATATGTTTCCACCATAAACAAAAAAAAAAAAGGACAATAATCAGTTGTTGTTTATTTTTTTAACTTAAAATACATTGTTTGTCAAACCATCTTACTTACTGGTACGAAAGTTATTCACATATTGAGCGGGGATGAGAAAAATTCCAGCACAAATTAGGCACAGAATAAGTAATTTATAGCACCACATCCTAAAAAGGTCAAGACAAATCAAATTGTTCACCTTTAGTAATCATAAAAATATAGCATCATTAATTAAAAGCATAAAACGTACAAAATAATAGCATAAAAATAAACACTTTTTTTAATCTCAAAGCTGATAAATATAATTTTATTTTCCTATGCTTTAGATTTAAAAAATGCCAAATTAAATGCATTCATTGTAAATAGTTTTATTCCTATATTTAAGAGATATATTTATATATTATATACCTATTTTCAAGAGATGTTATTTTACTTAATTAAAATATTTAATATATATATATATATATATATAGCATCAAAAATGAAATTAATATACATACAAAAATAAAAATTAGAGAAATATATTTTAAAAATTAATATATATGCATTAAAATAAGAATTGTACTCAATACAATAATATACTGTTCAATAACATTTAATCCAAATGAAATAATTTAAAAAAATTGTGGAAGTATTTTTTCCCTCATTTATAAGTATAAATTACAAAATATAAATATTTATCCATTAATGATAAATTTGGTGGTTAACTAGAAATTATTCAAACACATTTGGCAATATTGCAATTGGGTTCACTTCACCAAATTAGTCATTTAAAAGGAAATATAGCAAAAGCTTTTCTCTTTTTATAACTCATTATTTCTTTTATATATATATAATTCAATATTTTGCTCAAATTCCAATCAATTTTTAAAACAATAAATAATAAAGGACAAAAGAAGAATTAATCAGAATATCATCTTTGTATAAAATTTCAGCGAGTGGAAATTTGATAATGAAAATTGCTATGGGCAAATTCTGTATTTAATTACAAATATATATTTTAGGGCTTCCGTGTCAACTCACTAATTATAGTTATGCATGCTGAGCAAAAATATATTTTCATAAAAGAGAATAAATTTACCTTTTATTTCATTTATATTTCATCTAATTTATGCTTTATGGCAATTTGATTTTAATGTAAATCAAATAAGTGTATTTATTTATGAATGTTAATTGTTATCTATTTACTTATTTTTGGAGCTTAGAAATTTTAGGAAAATTTAATTACAGATGTATCATTTAAAAACTATAACAAAATTCATAAATAATAAACTATAAAACCATATTAGTACAATATTCTGGGAATAGATTAATTAAGTGTATTAAAAATGTAATGCATTAACAAGATGATTTATTGAGTAATTCTTCTTTATACCTTATTATTTAATAGAAAAAAGTAGGACAATAAGCAACAATTCATTAAAAATTTTTTAATAGATTTGTTTTATTTTATAAATAACAGTTTACTTCTATACATACCCATTATGTAAACCTGATCTACAGCTTTCACTTGTTGATATTCCAATAGTCAAAAAGCCATGATGAAAAAAATGTAGCCATACCAAAAGAAACTCGGTAAACAGCTAAATAACCCACAAGTAGATCACAATTTTCTCCAGCTTTTAATGTTATGCATGTAATATTGTATTGAGGAAACTGAAATGTATCATAGTAATAATTTAACATCTTACGTACACAAAAACATACTTTAAAGCATGATACATAAAATGAACAATAAAAATCCAGTATTAGTTATGAACAATATCCCATTCATAAAAATAACCACCAAGAATTTATTTCATAATAACTTTAATTTTCATATTAGTTTAAAATGAAAAAGTAATTCATTTTTTGTTAATATATTGTAATACTAATTAAATATACTTGTTTTGTACCTTTATTCAAACTATATTTATGAATGCAAAATAAGAATAATTTAATAAAAATTATTCAGGAACATATAAGAAAAAATATTTTAAAGGTCAATACTATTAAATAAAAGTTATAAATCACTGATAACTAAAATTCAAGGATTTTCATATATTTCAAATAATTTAAAAATTAATTAAGAAATTAATACTACAAGACAAAAATAATTGAGTATAGATAAGAATTTGTAAATAACTGTTTTATAACTACAATAAATTTAATATAAAATGAGAAAATAATTTCAATAACTCAAAAATTTCTGAATTATCACAGATGTTTAAAAGAAATTTAACCTTTAAAAATTTTACAAATAAATTTCAGATATTAGAAGGACTTTTTTTGTTTTGTTTTTCAAAATATTCATCAGCAGAGATAATATTTTATTATTTTATATTACAGTTTAATTTTGATATTTTTTAAATATACAAAGTATTGCTTTCTAAAATAGTATTAAGTTAACACAAGAAAGCATAAAATGGACCTTACATTTTCTATAATTTTATCCTGAACATCTTGTGTTAGCATAACACACATTAGAAGTGTTCCCAGTAGCAGGAACAATGTATACATCAACCGGTTGATGTTGATTCCTTGATGGATGGTAAGAAACCACAGCAAAGTCGGCATGGCTGACATCCACAACAGCAACCCAACTGACAACAGAGCAACTCATTATACGCAAAATATTAAGAAATTAGTTTAACAGAATAAAATACTTATAAATATTGGATATTTGATTAAAAATTAAAAATAGGGTATTCAAAGAAGGTGTTACTTGCTAATTTAAAAGTTAATTTATATATTCTTATAAATTTATGTATTTTATTTTAAATTTGAAGAGAATATGATAAAAATTAGCTTCTTTAAATTTGCAATAGTAAAAAGATTTTCTTTGTAAATCAGCATAATAAATTGTAAAAAAAAAAACACCATGTACACATATTTTAGTGTAGTTTTTTAGTCATCATAAAAAATTTCTTTTTTTAAAACACACACTAATTAGAAATGTATAAGAGAATATATTTTCAATTGAATGACAATAAAATTGTAACAGAAATCTCAGAAACTGCAAAAATTAGATAAAATAGTGAATTGAAGGATAATGTTTACTTGTCAATTTATAGAAATTAATTTACATATTTTTATAAATATTTTTATGTATTTTATCTTAAATTAGAAGAAAATCTGACAAAAAAAATTAATTTCTTTTAAATTGGCAATAATAAAAAATTTTCTTTGTAAATCAACATAATAAATTGCAAAAAAAATGTAAATATTTTTATGGTAAAAATAATCTTAAAATAAAAATTTTTTTAAAACACATACTAATTACAGGTGCATAAGAAAATATATTTTCAGTTGAATAACAACAATGTAATAGAAATGTAAGAAATTGCAAATATTATTTACAATCATTGTAATTATTAAAACTTGCATATAAAATGCAACTGAATGACTTTACAGAAATGTATAATCAACAAAAATTACCACTGAAAAAAATGATGTCAACAAAATTTTTAAAGGAAACATTACTTTTACACTGAAAGGAGTTTAAAATAACATCACTGTTTTAAAGAGATATTACTCTAAAAATGTACAAAAAAATGAAAATATGTTTATAAAATAAAAAAAAAAAAAATTTAAATAGTACGGTTTTTTACAAATATAATTATTGGATACTTTTATGATATTTAATTAAAATTAATTAAATAATGTAATTGAAAATTGTGTAAATAAATATTAATAAAACAATAAATTTATAATAAATATTATTTCTAGAAAATTTTCACTTCCTAGGAAATAATTTAATGGAAGTGATCTAACAAATTTTTTCACGGCTTTCATAGTAATTTTTTGCAAAAACTTTTGACAAACTAAGTATTTTACTTAAATACTTTTTATAAATAATATTTAAAAAGTTTAATCTCATTTTTAAAAATCGAAAATAATATCAAATTCGACACATAGAATATTTACCTGGCCCTGACATCTTCTGCCCATGTTTGTGTGTGGTCACTTTGGGTATTACATTCTATGAAACCGCAATGATACATACACAAATTTGAATATCAAACCGAGCGTAAACAATCGAAAACAAAACAGAAGAAAAAGAAAACAATGAATTCGTGAGTTAAGTTGCCAACTTGGAAAAGTACATTATGAGTGAATTATGTTCCGGTGAGCAAAGAATGGTTCTCTATGGAGGAGCTAAAAAAAACTATTTAAGCTTTCAAATTTAAATATTTACACTGCATATAAAAACATGAACAAAAGACAAAAGTTTTATTACATTTCATAACACAAAAACAGGAAGCAAATAAATTTTTATTTAAAGATTTCGTGACTATTAAGTTTGAAAATGAGCAACTTACTTAGTTCAAGAAATATGTTCCTTTTATTTTGGGCTATTTCCGGTGTCCTTAAATACGATAGAAAAATTTTTTTTTAATGAATAAAGCTGACAAATTTATTTGCATGCTGGACCATGAATTCACATTAATCAATCGATATTAATTTATATGTTAATCCTGATCTCTTTAGAAAATTGGGAGAAACTTCTGGGATGATTTATTCTGTCCTCCTTCATAATTCACCCAAATTTGATTGCCATATGAAAAAAAATTTAAAAAATTGTGACTTATCGTTAAACATTGTGGAAAGAAACTCTCTCACAAGAATAGGTGAATTTTCATGGTAGGGATTAAGATGCGGTGCATTAGTGGGAACCAAACTCATCTATATCACATTAAAAGTACATTAACATTAGGTTGCACAGTTGGAAGTTGAATCTTTTGGGATCTTCTTGGATAACAACCATAGAAATGTTGAAAAGATAAAAGAACTTGTTGAAATCAGCACAATGAACATGGAATTTAGAAAGTCGATTCGTGCATTCGTGCAAATATCAAGAATAAAATATTACAAATGACGTGAGGAAACCATACGCGTACAGTCAGCGCTCGCAGCCCAAAACTACAATAAGGTTCAATTAAAGGAACTAGAATATTATCTGGACAACTTTACAGTGGTAGAATGATAGGCAAGCTTAAAAAGGAGTATAGTATGACTACAGAAGTCTAAAAGTTCGAGTGGATAAAATTGTCTCTTCATGAGATTGAAATGCCTTCCAAACCAGAGAGACAGCTGTAAGAAAGGTTAGTGGTGGTCGATGAAGAAAAGCAACGCCTAGTGGACAATCGATATAAAGTCCTGTACTTGAAAAGAGCAGATGCTCTTCAATCCACTCTATTGCACAGCAGTTGCATATGGCAGAAAGACAACAAGTATCATACTTTGCTGTGACCAGATTCTTTCATAAAGAAGGCCTATTAGTCTGACGCCCTGATCTCTATATCACACTGACAGCCTCTCATCGGTGGTAACATTATTAATGTAAAATTAGTATAAAACTAGTGTATACTTTTATACTAGTGTAAAACACAAAAACTAGAGTCGGATCAAAGGATTCTCGTGAATGTCTTACTTACTGGTGGGAATCATTTCCGTGTTTCAAGCTATTCTCAAAATCAGTTTATATGGAAAGAAATAACAATGTGATTTTTATCCCATTAAGGTAAAAAACCGTTTCCGCGGTCCTGGAGTGCTCATCTTGAGATGCATTAAGATGAAAAGATGGATTGAGCTCCAAATTTTCAAAGGAAGATACTGTTCTGGGAAATTGCTATCGAAGTAATCTAATCAGACAAACATTTCAGTATTATTGGGTACTACTACTTGAAAAACAGGCTATACTTTTTATATTATGAAGATTTAATTTCATATAATTATTATAAATAAAGTGTTGTAAATAAAATATATTGTAAATAAAATATATTTGCTAATTTTTGAAACATGTTATTTATTTATTTTTCCATATCTAAAGAATTAACTAATGAATAAAATGTAGGAGAGAACTAATAAATAAATAAAGTATGATACATAGAAACAATTAAAGAAGAGCACTATAAAAATTATTCTTACTTGTTAGTGAAATCTAAAGATTACGGAAACTACAAATTATATAGCAATTTATTTTTGAGTTAAGCACACCTATTTAGACCCATATATATTTGCAGTGTGTTGTGTGTCCAGATACCGAGGGATTTTTTTTTTTTTTTATTGTTGTTTGACATAAAAATATTTCTATAGTAGTGGTAGCCTCCAGCGTTGAAAATCTTTATTCGTAAACACTAAACGAAAAGGAAAGTAATAGAAGTACTGAAAGAAATTCATAAGCACAAAAATAAAAGAAATACCAGTACTGTGGATTATAGGTAAGAAAATACAGTAACATATTGATTATTTCTCTAAATCAGGGGTCTCCAAACTACGGCCCGCGGGCCAAATTCACCCCGCCAGTGTCGTCAATCCGGCCCGCGACAGCGAATAGCTTATTGTTGCTGTAATAATTTGGATAAAAAAAAAACACATTAAAGCACTAGAAATTATAGATAATGGCAGAAAATTAAAACGATTTTGGCCCTTGCTACTGGAGTAAACAATATGGCCCTAAGGCTGGAAAGTTTGGAGACCCCTGCTCTAAATAATGCATCGAATCTATGGCCTGGCGGAATTTCGTTATCAATTGCGCAATAACGGATATCATGAACGGAACTATTCTTTTTTAAAAACGAAATGTCTGGGAAAATTAAATGTCTATATTTTTTTCTATTTCTAACAGGAATTTTCGTAATATATTAAAAAATTTAATTGTTTTCAGAATGTAAGATTTTTTTTTAATTTCGCCTTATTTATTTTTTTCGTTTTTTAATATTCCTACTCATGACGTAAATGCATAAGGATATCAAGAAGCTTTTAAGGTTGTAGTCGTATGCCCTTTT
The DNA here is from genome assembly GCA_021605095.1 of Caerostris extrusa. NCBI lineage: Eukaryota > Metazoa > Arthropoda > Arachnida > Araneae > Araneidae > Caerostris > Caerostris extrusa. The sequence goes on from BPLR01021498.1 coordinate 53,162, forward strand.
CAGTTAAGGAATTCCAAAGACAATATATAATTTATCACTTTTTAATGCGGAAGGAAATTATAATTATTTCTTAAACTATTGAAGCGAAATTTAACTTGGAACGTTTATTATACGTATTGTTCTTCTATCTCGTTAACATTTGTAATAATGCAATTTTGATTTTTTGTAATGCATTATGTATGATAAATTACAGTGTAATTTTGAACATTATCAAATGCAGAATACTTAACGTTTTAAATCATAATATGTAAATTTTTCGAAGCAATATTTGAGATACGATTTTAAACAGTAGAGCGTAAAAAACAAATGGGTACTTTAAATGATCTGTAATTGACAGGAAAACTAAGCAAAAACAACGTTTATTTATTTTTTTATCTTCCTAAAATTTTTCTATTTTTTTTTTTCACTAAAATTTAAAAGCGATAAAAAGGAGAAAACATAATTCCGAAATAATTTTTTTTACCTTTCGTTAGCTGAACAGTTATGAAAATTTTTGTAAGTATACGTAAATAATTATTTAAATTTGATTAATTAAAAAAGTTTTCATAATTATTTATTGTTCAAATTGTTTTTAAATTTTTTTTATTATTTCCAATGGTAAGAGAAAATGACAAATTCTTACCAGGACAAAACATTGTAAAACACACACAAAAAAAAGAAAATAATAAGGAAAAAAAGTCAATGTCTCATCAGCAAAATTCTATAACTCCAATATCTTTTCATCTTAAAAACTCCATGCAAGGCCATGCATCCTGCTATATGGTGCCTGCCCATGATCTCGTATTTGCCAAAGAGTGGGCATCTTGGGCTATCAAATATGCCAATGCAGTGCAGATGGCTCGCCAAACAGTCATGGCCCACAGCAAGTCTAAATTCCGTGACAGTTTTTTTACGACGTTTGCCCAAAATACCCTGTTCCAAAATATCACTACAACTCCTCTACGAGATATGAGCAGTACGCAATGCATTTTTATCTAAGTCTCATTTATTTTTGATTTAAAGTTTCATGGAATAAAAAAGTTGCACGTATTTGGCTGTTGGACTATCTGTATGCCCTTCTTAGCCAGCAATTAGTAGAGGGGGCGACAGTAGATCTATCTCCCCCGTGGTGCACCCTAGTAACATCCTGTAAACAGTGCAAAAATCTAGCCACTCTACTATAGGCTTGCAAACATTTCAAGAGTATCGCAGAAAAGATCTTTCAGGGATAAGTTGTGGAAAAACGAAAAAAAAAAAATTAGTTGGATGCTTCAGTTTTCAAAGTAATGCAAAACTGAAGTATATTTTAAGAAATCCTGCCAATAATTTTATTTTTATTGGAAATCAACACCAAAGATATTAGAAAATCAACACCAAAGTATAAGACCGCTTAAATCATTTATTGTAACATGTTCATTCTGATCTTTTCATCAATACATAAAAATTATAAAGAATTATGTATTTCTGAATGCATGTCTTATTATTTAAAATGAGTAGATGTCCTGTTTCACAGAAGAAAAATAAACGGCGACGTTAGGTATGTCAAAACTTATTGAAATAGTAGTTACACGCACATAAATTCCTTTTTTTTTTAAATTTCTATATTAGGTTCATTTGCTTGTTACAAGTAATCATGAAAAAAATGCACGTTTTTACAATTCATTGTTTTCTGACAAAATAAAATAAAATAAAAGTTCATTTCATTAACACGCTTTTATTAGTTTCACCTGTATGTTTGTTTGTCAATTTGTTTGTTTGTATGTATGTATGTAACTGACTTTGGGCTCGATTTTGCCAATACGATTTAATTTAAACGTTGTAGACGTATCAAGGACCGACAACACTAAAATATTTTGATCAGTTTATTATCTCATCATCATTAGGATCGCCAGGATTAGTGATTAAAACACGCAGCCTTTGAAAAAAGTCATCTTGATCGGCGCATCATTTTCCCCTGAGATCTGTTTCTTCTCATACACACTATTTAAGCTGCAAAGAAACATTTACAGACATCTTTCAGACATTCAAACCTACAGTTGGGACAGCGGCACAATGGATAACGCTCCCGACTACGTATCAGGAGATTCCCTGTTCGAATCCCTGGCTGGCTCAACATATTCGTTTAGCCTTTGTTTTGCTCACAATTCAATTATTGTAAGAACCTGTCCTCCGTACCGGGATCTCATTTAAATGTTATAGTTTAAAAACACTTAAAAACATGCTTTTAGAGTTAATCAAACTAAAAAGTAAAAAATAAATTAAATTAAAAATTAAAAACATTTTTTAGAGTTAATCAAACTAAAAAGTAAAAAATAATTGTTAACATAAGAATAAAATTACGGACGAGAAAATTAATGTTACTGTTATAAAAAGTGTGGGGGGCTTTGTATGACATTTTTAAACTAACTCTGCATTTCGGAATGAAACTAGTGAATAATTATAATGAATGATATCGAGCACCCCAAGCTTTTAGAACAGTGACATTCATTTTTCGTCAGTCATTTTATTCGTTTATATTAACAATTATTTTTACTTTTTAGTTTGATTAACTCTAAAAGCGTGTTTTTAGTTTTTTATATACTATTAATTTATTTTATTACTTAAAGAAATAGAGAAAGAACAGAAACAGTAGATCAGATTTGAGTGACTCAGATATGGAAAAAGCAATAGTTAAATTTACAGCATGAAAAAAATATCAAAATTTTCAAAAATCTATTAATAATTAGAACATTATGTAAACATGTTCAATTTTTTTAAATAAAGATAATTATCCTCTGTTATATTCGCACAGAATATATTAATTTATTTGCGTTTAGTTGCAGCAAAATGTTTTAAAAAGCATTAAAATCATATTTATAGAATGTAAAAAAGATTTATTTATTTTGCCGTCCTAATATTAAATTGATATTTTAACGTTTAAAGCTTTTAATTTTTAATTTTCTTATTGATTACTCTTCAGATTGAATTATTTCATCATAAATATTTGAAAAGTAATCATGCATTAAATGTATTTCTTAACTTTTAAAACGTTTAATTTTTGTTTTTCTTATTAATTACCCTTCTAATTGAATTATTTTATGATAAATATTTGAAAAAGTAATCATGTATTAAATGCATACTTTTAACATTTAAAACGTTTAATTTTTTATTTTTTTATTAATTACCCTTCTAATTGAATTACTTATATTATCATAAAGTAATCATGTATTAAATATATTTCTTTAACATTTAAAACGTTTAATTTTCATTTTCCTTATTGGTTACTCTACAAATTGAATTATTTTACGATAAATATTTGAAAAAGTAAACCTGTTTAAATAATTAAATATATAACTTTATTTATAATGCTCTTTATGACGCTTTATTATTGTAATAAATGTTCAGTTTACAAGCATGAGAATTCAATATTAATAGCATCTGAGCAACATGTATTTACAACGTTTTTTTTTTTTTTATTTTTTTTTTTTTATTTTTTTTTTTAAGGAAATAGATGAGTTGCACTAAAATCATTCAATACAATTCTCAGAAATCTGCGTGATAGGAAGTAGTATAGTAGCTCTTTTTTTTTTCGGTTAGCGTAATTTTCCGTCCACAGATTATACTCTCAAAGACTTTAAACTTTTGAGATGTAAAGTATAAGCATCAGTATAATTTATGGAATTTTTTAAGTCAGAAGTTTTATAATTAAAGCCGCTGCTCAGAAATACTTTTCACCAAAGATTGTTTAGCCTAATAATAAATATTTATCATAATTTATTGCCTATGATCCGCGGATAATACACTTAAAAATTTAAATTTTGGGGTTCGAATTATAAGCTACTGCGTACAATTTATGGACTTTTTTTCAAAGTTTTCACAAAATTAAAACCGCCGCCTAGAAATCCTTTTCGCCAGCCAAAGAGTGTTTAATGAAATAATAAATATTTACCCTAATTTCCTAACTGTAATCCGCGGATTATAAGCTTAAAATTTTGGAATACGAATTATAAGCCACTGCATACAATTTATGGACTTTTTTTCCAGAAGTTTCATAAAAATGTTCTAAAAATTTTCTAAGAAGTTTCTAAAATGCTTTTCGTCAAAGATTGTTTAGCTTTATAATAAATATTTTCCATAATTTCTTGCCTATAATCGCATAGTATAAGTTTAAAAACATTAAAATTTTGGGGTGCGGTGCGAATTATAAGCCGCTGCATTACAATTTATGGACATTATTGGGATTATAATCTGCGGACACTTTTTTTCCCCTCGAAGTTCATAAAAATCATTTCTATGAAACAGTTACGTATAAATACGTAACTGTTACATAGTATTTTTTTACAGAATAAAAGTATGTTTTGTTAACAAAAATTGACAGAAAACTTAGTGCGAGAAAAAAAAAATAAAATGTTTTCTAAACATAATGAAAGAAAGAAACATAACAGTTGTGGAAGACAGAAAAAAGTTTTACAAAGTTATTTTACAAAAGTAGACAGATTACGATGTGCATCTTGCATCCGTTTATGGTTGCTGGATGAGAATGTGAAAATGGCCTTGATTGAAGTTACAGAAAGAAATGAAAAACTCTTAACTTAAGATCAGATTAATAATGTACTGTAATACTAATCGTGATTTTTATCGCGATTGCCAATTAAGATTACAAGTTGTCGCAAATATCTTCTTTTTTTTTTTTTTTTTTCTTCTATTAGCTCACACTCTCCTGTATATATCTTGTTCATATATTCAATCGTTCATAAAATTTTTTATTCATCCACTCTAGTTCAAATACAGTTTTTTGAACTTGTAGTGGATGGCACTTGATGTGAATACAGTTTTTTCAAATATTAATTCAGTAATTAGATTTAGTTAATTAATTTTAGTTTTTTTTTTTAGATTTAAGTTGCATATACCTACCAATAGATGGCGCTAGATAAACTTAAAAAATGAATGAAAATTCCGTTTATAAAGGACTTTCCATAATATAGTGAAAAAAAGTAGGAATTGACTTTAAAATTTTTTTATATTACTTGTTTTAATTTAAATTTTTTTTTTACATTTTTTCCCACCAAAGTTTTACAACACATTTTTATTTTTACGTTTACTCTGCAAATTTAAATTAATAACCTAATTTTGTTATATAATATTATCGTAATTATTTAAATTTAAATCTCAAATCTATTATCAGAAAATTTAAAATATTTTACAATCTTTAAAAACAGTATAATTTTGTGTTGTATTATTTCTTCAGTATTGTTTTATTGTATTGTTATCAACACAAAATATGTATTTATATATATATATATATAAGAAAATACAAAATTGCCATATAATAAGTGTATATACAAAATTATAGTGTATTATTGTTAACCAAAATACTGACATATCTTTAATATTAAAAAAAGAAATGCATAACTTATTTTAAATCAAAACACAATAAATTATTGTTCTACACTATATTTTTAATATAGTTGTTAACATGTTCAGACATTAACTCTTTATTTTTCGTATGTTTTCTATATATATCTGATTTAACTTCATATACAAATTCATAAAGCTCTTTTCTTGAAAACACGTAATGAAATTCAGATTTTCTAATGCAGCTGGCAAACATACTTAGTGCATTTTGGTCTTGGATGCCTTAAGGCAAGCGCTGCACGGACGTACTAATTCTTTGCATTACCTAGGGGGCGCGTGTAACTTGAAGATAAGCCACGGACGCGGAGTAACAATGCCCCCGCAACGCTCCTATTAGTCAGGGACCTACAGTTTAATAGTGGATTCCGAACCACTACAAACATCCATGGCACCGCCGGGACTCGAACCCAAAACATGTGGTACCGAGCGCCAGCGCGATAGCCACTCGGCCATTCAAGCCCCACACGTAATGAAATCAAGCATCGAAAATTGAAAACAATTATCTTGCAGCTTTTTCTATAGAAATCGCGCTATAGCAGTATTTTAGTTGTTTTATCAGTACTGTTGATGTATTGATATTGCTCTGTATACCAAAAATACTAGTTTAATACTAAAAAGGCTAGTTAAATACTAAAAAAATCCAAATTAATTAAGTAACGAAAATCGAGATTAATTAAACATCCAAAGATATAAACATGTGTTTAATAAACTGATCATAAGAACAAAGTTATTGAATAGAATTTTTATTGAAGATTGTATTAGAAAGACCAACTGAAGGGAATAGGATAATTATATAAAAAAATATATAACAGGAAGATTTTTAAACAATAGAAAGATAAATTGAAGGCAAGAGGATAACTATATGCTTGGAAGATTAAACAATAGAAAGACAACTGAAAGTAATAGGATAACTGTGCATAGGACGATTGTTAGATAATAAAAAGACTAACTGAAGGCAATAAAATAACTATATATAACTATAAATAGGAAAATTATAAGGCAATAGAAAGATTATTTGAAAGCAATAGGATAATTATATATAACCAATATAGGAAAGTTGTCAGGTAACAGAAAGATTATCTGGACGATAATAACTATATATACAGGAAAATTACATTAGACAATAGAAAACTAATATGAAGGAAATAGAATAACTATATATATAGGAAAATTATAAGGCAATAGAAGGATTAACTGAAGCCAATGGAATAACTATATATAACTATATATAGGAAGATCATAAGAGAATATATAGATTAATGAAAGAAATAGGCTTTAGCTATATATAGAAAAATATATTAGGCAATAGAAAAGTTATTTGAAGATTAATTAGGAATACTATAATATTATATATATAGGAATATTATAAGGCAATATAAATTAACTGGAGGCAATGGGCAGCTATATATAACTATATACAGGAAGATTATTATTCAATAGGAAGATTAACTGAAGGCAATAGGATAATTATATATAAGAAGATTATAAGGGAATAGAAAGACTAACTGAACTGCAAGAAGGATAAGCTAGTCGAAAAGTTGCTAGAGGGATGCTCACGTGAGAAAATGAATTCAGCTTCCAGATAAAAATCATGTCACCCAATCATTAATCAAAGAGCAGGACTTAATCTGAAATTCCAATGTGGAAACGGAAAACGTATTTCCTGAAAAACATCCATAGGAAACTGACCAGTATAGTTGGATGGAAAGTTATGATACTGCACTATCTACTTTGTGATGCAGTTTCCGATATGTGGACGCATCCGTATGTGTAGCTCGAATTCCGATGAGAATTATAAATTGTCTGAGTTTCAAAAAACGTTATAGAATGTATTACTGTTATAATAAATAATACTATCGTTTCAGTAAGCAATTTTGTTGCTATAAAGACAGATCAGTTAATTTTATTTCAATTCAAATATTAATTATTAAAATAAATAAATAAATAAAATGGTATGTAATGTAATATTTTTTTAATTTGGAAACCAAATAAATTATTAAAAGAGATTGTATAGTCTGGAATTTAATCTAAAAGAAGTTTTGATTTAAAAAGCAAAAGAAGAAAAAAAATTAACATAAAGAAAATATAAATTCACTTACATGTCTCAATTCATTATGAATGAATATCTTTTAATTAATTGTTAAATAAGGGAAAATATTATTTATATGCTTATGGATAAATTATTTCCTATTCTATATCATCAACAAATAAGGTCCACATTGTAATTATGGATCATTTTTGTTATGAATATGCTGTTCGAATTCTAAATGATTTTGAAGGATGGGTCCTTTTGCTCAGAAAATAGTGGAAAAATTCGAAAAAATGACCAAACTTTGAGGGGTGGTACAGGTTACTGAAACATATAAATTTTTTATATAAGAATGTAGGAACGCATTGAGGTATAAAAAGGAAAATGTAGGGCGCATTGAGGTACTTTTAATTCAAACAAAAATGGAGACATGAAAAGAAAATGGCAACATTGGTTTATTGACACACGTCACTGCAAGGTTCTTCTTTGATTCAATGTCTACGAATCGAGGCTCAAAATGGATAAACCAACAGTTTATATGCTTGGTAGCGTCAAAATCCAGTACTTCCGGGGTTCGAAGCTGATCAGTTCCACAGATGCCAGGCGCATTGGCTTTGCCAGGCAATGAACAGTGGAGCAATGGAGGTCCTAAATTGAGTCAACTGCAGTCTCGTAAATGAAAACGCAGTTGCAAACAAAGAACAAGACTAAAAATAAAGTGTTCATCGAGGTTACCAAGCCAGATGACTTGAAACTCGTCACGTGACGCGTATAATTTGGACGATGGCCGGTTGGCATTTGCGAGAAATTCGTTTGAAAGTGTGTTCGTTCCTCAACGCTTCCCTTCCGACCCTACATTCTTATATAAAAATGTATATTTTAGTAAACTGTACCACCCCCCAAAGTTTGTCCCATGACCGTTGAAACACCTTGTATTATATAATTTTTTAGAGAGATATTATAATATATTTATATATTTTTATAATATTTATATGTTTATAATATTTATTTCTATGTTATATTTATATGTTAATAAGTTTATTATATTTATAATATTATATATCTTTATATAGATATAAATTCTTCTGTGCCAAGTGTTTTGTGCTGTTGTTGTAAGTAGCCACCAGATGGTGCTGCAGTGCATCAAATTCTATTCATATTTATAATATTTTTAGAGATGTGTTTATTTTCATTCATAACATTGGTCTTATCTACTGATTAAACTACAATTAAAATATTTATTTCTCTTTTTTGACACGTTTTTAATTGTTGCAAAAAAAAAAAAAATCAATCAGAACTGATAATATATTACAAAATGTTGCCGAAGTCCATGCTATCTGAAAAGATTCGAAGTGAGGTGATTTTTTTTTTTTTCTTGTTATCCATCTGATCAGCAACACCTATCAAGCAAAAATATTTTTAAAGATATTTTAAAGCGTTTGTTGGCATTGCAAACGCAGTGATAATAACCGTGCCCTCGAACTCGCATAGCAAAACGCCTCCGTTCGATTGCGTTATCTATATCAAAAGAATAGAAGCGAACCTATCTTATTTTTTCTCTTCTGTCCGATAATATTAGAACTTGAAGTATCATAAATATCTTCACGTGTGTTTATTATTTAAAAAATTTCCTGGTTTACTGAGATAGTCTAGAATCAACTTTATACTTCGCAGGATATACTTTCAGAAGAAATATTAGAATAAATATTCATAGTATAATTTGTTTCTCAATTCAATTTTAAAAATAAAATATATATGTCATACAATATCTCCCTGTTTTTTGTTGTTGTTGTTTTTACGAATACATTGTATTTTTGAGAAGTAAAAAGCTTGAAAATATTGGAGAACAAGTTTCTATTATGCTTTTTTTTTTTATTAATATTATTTTCTTCAATAGAGCGACAGCCTAATGGTGGGCTAACGCCTGCCTATTGGTAAATTCCGAAACATGAAGGTGCTGTTTTCCTTTGCGGGGCAGGGTTATCAGCCCTACTCTCGCTGCCTGATGGCCAATTGGCTAGCACTCTGGCATTTGGTAATGCAGACTTCAAAGTTTGAATACTAGTGATGACATGGATGTTTGTCAGTTGTTCGGAATCCACGTTAAACTGTAGGTTCCGATCTGTTTAGCCCTCGTGTGCACAAAATGACCGTAGATCGACAAACCAAACCAAACCAATCATCTCTACTCTCAACAGAAATATTAGAATGGACCTACGGTTTAAAAGTGGATCCCGAACCGCTACAAACACTTAGGGCACCTTTGGGATTCGAACCCAAAGCCTGTGACACCGAGCGCCTAAACACTAGGCGCTCGACCATCAGCCACTTTTAAAGTATAAACATCATCATCTTCCTTTTACCATCACCCAACGTTCTACGGTCATATTATACTGGGTCCTACGGGTTAATGTGGATTCGGAACCACTACAAACACAATTGACATTTCCTGGACTCGAACCCGAAACCTGTGGAACCGAGAGCTAATCACTTGGCCATCAGGCCCCAAATAACTTAAGTATTATACAAACTCTAAATTGAATATATTTTTAATTATTTCATAATTCATGAGTTATTTAAATCAATATAAAATTTTATAATTTATAAAATAGATGCAATGCACTTTTCTGCGTTGCTCCTTATATATAACATTTTACATTTTTTACAATTTTTTTCTTAAGAATTACTAATGCATTGTAATGTGCTATTCTGACAAAATACGAATAGGGCAATGCTTAACAAAAAAACAAAAATGACCTTAGAAGTTTTAATTTTCTTTAAACAGGAAGTAGTTTTAGTTACTTAAGTACAATAATATTCTAGACATTCTATTTTGTAAGTTTAAATAACGTTCCAATTTGTTTAATAAGACAGTTATAGAACAGTTGCAGTTAGATTATCTATTCTGCTTTGTTTTTTTCGCATTTAAAATATTCTCAATCCATGAGAGGTCATACATCTTTTGAGATTTTTCAAAAGATGATGACGAGGAAATGTGCTAATGATAGAAAACAACTTTGGCGAGAAGGAAAAAATAAAACATTGTAGAAAATTCCAAACCAGTCACAAGACACAATGATCACATCACAAGAGCTGGAGGACACGGAAATAGCATTAACTATGCGTAATTTCTCATTAAATGGAATTATTACATAAAAGGTTTCACAATTAGTTCTTAAAAAGTCAAATTAACGGAAATGGGAAATGAAAATCTATTTTTAATTTTTTTCGTAACATTTGCAATCTAGTATGAATTAAATTTACAAACAAATAAACATAAAAAAGAAATAGAAGCCATTTTTTTTTTTTTGCAAAATTAGTATGCAGTTTTGCAAAAGGATAAAATTTAAAAAATGAAAAATGATAAATACATCACTACAATTGAAAAAAAAAAATAATAAACAACAAAGCAAACGATGAAAAAAAAAAAAGAATAAAAAGTGAAAACAAGGGAAAAAAATGAAAACGAAAAATAAAATTGAAAACGACGAACACATTAATGAAATTGAAAAAAAATAAAAAACAACAAAGCGAATGGTGAACAAAAAAAAAAAAAAAAGAATGAAAAATTAAAATAAGAAAAAAATTTTAATGAAATATAAAATTGAAAACGACAAACACATTAATGAAATTGAAAAAAATGAAAAACAACAAAACAGATGATAAACAAAAAAAAAAAAAAAAAAAGGAATGAAAAATGAAAAAAGAAAAAAAAATGAAAAAAAATAATGAAAACGACAAACGCATTACTGAAATTGAACAAAAATGAAAAACAACAAAAAAATAATGTACAAAAAAAGAAAAAGAAAAAAATGAAAACAAGAAAAAAAAAATAAAAATGAAAACGATAATTAAATTATATTATTTTATATTATTATTAGTATTTTTACAAATAAATTTTATATTTTTTATTATTTATACTTTGTTTTTCTGTTATTAAAAAGCAAAATATAAATTAATTATTTAATTTATTATTTCAAAAACATTTTTTTTCGATAATTTTTAAAATTTTCAACTTCAAAAATGGTTTTTTTTTCCAACTAACTACACTTGTAGGAAGAGTTACTGATATTTTAAATAACGAAAATTAAATTCTAAATTATGATAAATCACTTGAAAATAAAATTTAATTCTTTAATACATAATTCTTCTCCATTTATGGCTTAATTATCAATGTCATTCAAATAAATTTTTGATGGAAACATTCTTTTTTAAATTCTTTTAAATTACCTTCACTGAGTTTATTTAAATTCGATACAAAATCACAGTTTGAAATAATTCATTATTTTGTGGAAATAATAAATTATGTGACTTTAATTAATGTTATTAACATAACAAAAATGTGTTCTTAATTGTGCGCCATTTTATATATCATACCTTGATTGCTGCCATCTTTATTAATCGTTTTGGAACATCTCTTTTTGGTAATTATTCATCAAATTTTAATATAAACTATTTAACTTTTCAGATTGTATTTCAAATTTATACCGAATACTTTTGTTAAGATGAAAATCTACTATCAATAATCATGGTATTTATTTTAATGCAAATTCAAGGAATTGATAATGAGTTACCATAGTTTCGTAGAAAGTTGTTTTTAGAATGGAAATCATAAAATACTTCCATTCAAAAAATAATACCTAATAAAATTGTAATAAAATTTTTAAAAATGCATTCTATTCATTCATGTTAAAGTTTATGTAATCAAAAATCAAATAAACTGAATTCATATGCTGTAGGAACTGCCATTGACTTTAATGCAATACGCCGAATTACAAATTAATAATTTATTAGAAGAAGGGAAAAAAACCCGGCATGCCGTACATTAAGCGGCTAGTGGTTCTTTTTGTTTTTGAATTGCTGTATTGTATTTGTATTTGTATTGCTTTTTATTGCTGTATATTTTAGATATATTTCTTCGCTGTAAAATCATCGTTTATAATTTATTTTAGGATTTGAAAAAAAAAATAATTGAATACAGAAATGCTTTACACAAAAAATAGTTTATTGTATGTTCGGTTATTAATTTATTTATTTGTTGTATTTTAGACCGATTAAAAAATAAAATTTTGAAATTTGCCTTTTAAATTTGTGATATTTAATAAATATACATGCTTATAAACGGATGATACAATAGAGACAATTCAGAAAGTAATATTATTTATATATGTATACAAAATCATGTTATATGGCATGCATGTATGAGTATTTATGCATTATATTAAAAAGAATATATATAAAGAATATATATATAAAGAATATATATATAAGTCGGACTACTTGGTGGAAGTTTTCGGGTTTGCTCCTATATGACACTCAAAATACTGAGTAGTTTCTCCTAAAAGTCTTTCCGGAAGACATTTCCATCCTTGTTCAGCGACATGGAGAGAAGTCGGACTTCTACCTACGGGTGCTCCATCAGAACAGAAGCTGCCCCCTCCTTTCCCTCCATCCATTAGTAGACTACTCATAGGATGTCCGTCCCATGCTGCTGGATACTCAGGATTTGTCACAACAGCAGAAAATATGTTTTTCTTTAATTTTAATTACAAAAAATTTCAAATAAGTAGATAAAAACGTACTTGAACATTGTGTTTTTAAACTTTGTATATATTACACAATTTAAATACTACGAATATTTCTATTGGAGTTCTTTAACATTGTAGATTCAAACAGATGTTCTACTTTTAAATAATAAAATATATAGATATCAACTATACATTCTGTATGAAAAGTTTCTGGAATTGTTAAATAAAGAACATAAAATTCAATTTATTCATCAAAATTTATTTCGTCTCCTTCAGAGTAGAATTCATCCTGTACGATACAACTACAGAAGCTTTTGATCCAATCTTCCATACATTTTTGATAGGCAGATTGAAGTACAACTTTCATTTCCTTTAGAGAGTTTGCTTTTATGGCCTCAATCGAGTCAAAAGGCATTCCTCGAAAGGGTCATTTAAACTTTGGGAACAGGAAAAAGTCCCACTGTGCTTGGTCGATGACATTCGTTGAGTTTCATTAAGGTAGACTCCGTTGAAGCTCCAGAAATCATGTTTTCAGCGACCTGCAATCGATTATCTTGTTCGGATGACATTGAACTCGTTGGGAATCAGTTGAGCGGCGACTCGTTTTGTTCCTAAAATATCAATCATAACGATATGAACACAGTTAAAAGATACGTTCACCACATGTCATTTCTTTAATATTTATATAAAGTTCTTTGACCACCGAATTCTTTGATTTTGCCAATGTTTTCTTCGATCGCAGCAGTTGAAGGTCGATCAGAACGTGGCGCTACCACTTTTCTGCCTTCTTTGAATACTTTATACCAGGGGTGGCCAACAGGCGGCCCGTTTTGAATATTTTTCCGCCCGTGAGATTTATCCCACATTTACAAAATATATTTATTTTATAATGGCCAAACTAGGAAAACCAATGTATTAAGAAATGCATTGTGTGTGCATCCATATATTCAAAAATTAACTTTCGAAATTATGAGAAAAATTAACTTTGATTTTAAAATCATATTCTTGCGAATATAGGACAGATATTGCCTGTTTTATTTATGAGTGAACAGTTATGAATTTCAGAATAACTAAATTATATTTTGTGAACTCCTCATGCATGGGTATCTTGGAACATCTAATATAACAGATTATATGTTTCACTTTAAGTGACCTCAGTGACCATCCCTAGGTACGCACAATTGATTGTTGATAGCAGAGTAACCCAGACTCTGAATTTCAAGTGAAAATTTGCTTTTTTGATTTCATTTTGTGGGCTATGAAATTGAAAAGTAATAACGCTGACCATTTTCCATTGTTGAAAAAATTTAAGAATTCGAAATATAACAATCATCATCATTCGATGCACAGAGTACCTTGGCCAATTATGGCCTAAAACTCCTAATCCTGCACAATAAAGTTCATTGCAGAAAAAACTTGATTAAGACAAAAGCAGTGAGCATAGGTATGTCCAGTGTTAGTAGAAAAGAAATAAAACGCAGAGTAAAAAAGAATGGCGTAATTAAAAAATAAAACAATTAATTAATTAATTTAAAAGAAGCTGCATTTTTTCAAAAGGGTTAGAAGCGTTTTTAAATGTTTTAATTTCGTTTTTCGTTCCCATGTTTTTCGTTTCCATTTAACTTCGTTCCCATGAGGGTACCACATCCAGTTTTGTTTTTACTCCCCCAAACATAATAAGCAGTTAATTTTTGCATAATAATAAGTTTGGAAGAATGAGACTTAATATTATCTGAAATGTAATAGCATATAGATATTGTCAAATTTAAAAATATTGCATATAGATATAGATATTGCATATAGATATTAAATTTTTTTTGCATAAATTAAAAATTAAAAAATTAATTTAAATTTAAAATTTAAAAAATTGCATATAGATATTGCATATAGATATTAAATTGCATATAGATATTGCATATAGATATTAAATTGCATATAGATATTGTCAAGTCCTCAAAACATATTAAAGAGGTTGACGATTTCTGTTAGTACATACATGGCTTTTTGAGCTGAATCAGCGGTTAGGTTAGTATTGTTAGTATTAAAATTTTGATGCAGTTGTTGTGAGGCCGATGGCGTAGCATGAGATTTTGGGGTTCCTTGCAAAAATCGAAATATAACAATTACATCAAGTATGCACAAGAAATAAGAAAACTGGCTGACTTATAATGCAATATACTGGATTAAAACACATTTTTTGAAACATCAGAAGCAAAAATAGATTTTTATAACACTTACGTTATTTTAATAACACAATTTTAAATTTAAGAAATCTGGCACAAAAATTGTTAGTGCTTTTGATTCAACTTACACTTGCGAATAGTGTTTCTCCCCGAAAATGAAATTAACCAAACACTAAACACGCTCAAACATAACGAACGCTAACCTGCAACATCCATTACGATATGCAAATACATAAATTGAGATCGATTTGCAAAAGCCAAGTGAAAGAGGGGAGAGACAAATATCGCACCAGCAAAATAAATATTTTTAATGATTACATTTTTTTTAATTTTATTTATATTCATATATTTTTTATATTTCATTTTTAGTTTTATATATTTCTTTACAATGTGCGTTTAGTATCGTTATTATTATATTATATATGTTTACATGTAAGAATAATAGTCAACACAAAAACAATAACTCATTATGTTTCAATTTTTGACTCCAAAAAAATGTCTAAATCTAATGTGGTGATATATAATTTTATATGAGGCCTGCGGAGTTAGGATACATTTCCAAAGTGGCCCTGCAAGATTATTTGGGTTGGCCACCCCTGCTTCATATTGTACTGAGCATTAAATCTTCGCAATAAATTACTGCGCTCTCCACTTGCTACGCTCTCTCTCACTCTCTCTGACGATTTGTCAGAAGCTAAGAGGGAGCATTTGGTAACATGCATCTTTTGGTTTTGGTTTTGAAAGGTGTTTTGGCGGCGAGTCACTCTGCATTAGTGTTCTGCTATCCTTGTGCAAAGCTAATTTAATAATTTATTCCTATTTTAATGTAATGAGGTCTTGCATACTTTATTTGTGACGCGTCTCAATCATCAAATACCATTACTATGCTTGTGTTTTTGACATGTATGATTTACAGTAGGTCTTTTGCAACATTTTTAGCTAATTGAGATACTAAATTTCGTTTGAAACACAAAATTCAAGGCAAACACTTTATTCAACTCATTTTTTTTCCATTGTAAAAATCGCAATGTACTCAAAAGGTTTGATTACAAAAACAGCTGCTGTCAACACAATGAGAGAACACATCCAGCTCAAAGTCCGCTTGGTTGAAAAGAGGAATAATTTAAAACAATAAAACATTCGCTAAGCAAAAAAGAAGTTAAAAAAGGAATAAAATTTTAAAAGTTTACATTTTAGAAAATAGAAAGGAAAAGAAAAAAACATTTAAATTAAAATGCCAAAAATGGTTGGTAGATTTAGGGCTCGTTACTAGATGCATAAAAGACAGTACGGAAAAATACATTAATACAAGAATCATCCAGGAATTTGAACTAGGCCAAAAGTTCATATAAATAAAATAAGCAATAAAATAAATGAACATAGTCATTAACATCTTAACCCAATAAGAAAAAAAGAAAACATTTTTGCCTTCTAAAGTTTTAATACTTCTATGAAATTTCCTGGTCAAAATGTTGCAACACCAGCATAAACAATGAAGTTGCTGTTTAAACTGAGATTTTCGAAAAAAAAAAAAATTTTTTAAACATCAATTCGAACGAATTTAACACCACCAGTTCATCTTAAGAAAATCTGATTGAAGATTGAATCTGATGGCAGAAGCAGTGAAAATGTATGTTATTTTGAATGGGATATATATTATTTTTCTACTTGGTTCTCAAACTCCAACAAAACTGCTTGTTTTCTAGGGCAACTACTTTAATACATGGCATCAGTTGGAATCGAATTCTCGTCCTCCTGCAGGTTAGTAATTATTCAGTGACATTGTATCCCGAGTAGAGGATTTTAATTAATTAAAAAATAATCTTAAAATATACAGCATAAAAAACATTATATATATATATATATGTCATCATCATCATCATCATCAGTGGCGAAACAGCCCCCTTGCTTATGGCATAAATACTAATATCTCTGTATTGCCAATTGCAGACCTTTAATAAAATAAGATAATAAGACCTTTATTGAAATGCTTGTGAGTGTTTTCTTATAAAATAAATTCTTAAAAAAAAAACACTTCAAGTAAAATCTCGAGAAATTTACATTTCAGTGACTTATTTAGGTACCTGTGCCCTTAAGGCAGAGGGTAAAAGTGCCAAGGACGTATGCAAAAATGTGCGCCTCCGTTTTCCCTGAACTTGATGCGATACAGGAAAGCTATTATTGTCTCAATGGTAGAAACTTCGAGTAGATATAATAGCTCGCGGCGCGCTTTCAACTCATGATATTTCCTTTTCTTTAACATTTCACCTTATGTTTGGAGCAGGGCCGGATTTTCCTATAGGCTAACTAGGCTTCAGCCTAGGGTCTCAAGATCAAGAGGAGCTTCATATTATCCGTGCCACATTTTTATAAAGATTAGTACAAGTCACAACATGTTTCTTCTAACATATTGATATATACATATTGATATTGGTATTTTATTATCTCTCGTGTAATTTACAAACTTAATAAATTAAAGTTAAAAAAAAACTAAAAAACACGCTTTTAGAGTTAATCAAACTAAAAAGTAAAAAATAATTATTAATTAAAAAATAATAAGAATAAAATGACTGACGAGAAAATGAATGTCACTGTTCTAAAAGCGTGGGGTGCTCGATATCAATCGTTATAATTTTTCTCTAGTTTCATTCCGAAATGCAGAGTTAGTTTAAAAGTGTCATCCAAAGCACCCCGCCCTTTTAGAACAGTGACATTCATTTTCTCGTCAGTCATTTTATTCGTATGTTAACAATTGTTTTTTACTTTTAGTTTGATTAATTCTAAAAGCGTGTGTTTTTTAAACTATAATATTTAAATGAGGTCTCGGTTCGGAGGACAGGAACTATAGTTCTTACAATAATTTAATTGTGAGTAAAACAAAGGATAAATGCGAATATGTCGAGCCAACCAAGATTCGAACAGGGAATCTCCTGATCCGTAGTCAGGCGCGTTATCCGTTGTGCCGCTGTCCCACGTAGGTTTGAATGTCTTTACTGAATACTTTATTATACGTGGGTTAAATTGCTCTTCATAAGTTAAAATAAAATCACTAATCCTGGCGATCCTAATCATGATGAGATAATAAACTTATCAAAATATTTTAGTTACAACGTTGTAAGTCTACAACGTTAAAATTAAATCTGATCGTTTAAAGCAAGGGTCTCCAAACTTTCCAGCCTTAGGGCCATACTGTTTACTCCAGTAAGTAGCAAGGGCCAAAACCGTTTTAATTTTTCTGCCATTATCTATAATTTCCAGTTAGTTGTTATGCTTCAATTAAATTTTCTGCGTATTATGTTTGTGATTAAGCTTCACCTAGCAAGTCAATAAAACCGAGTTATTATCATTCTGTGTTTTTTTATCCAACTTATTACAGCAACAATAAGCTTTTCGCTGTCGCGGGCCGGAGGGATGACACTGAAGGGCTGGATTTGTCCCGCGGGCCGTAGTTTGGAGACCCCTAGTCTAAAGTATGGCAAAATCGAGCCCAAAGAGTCAGTTACAAACAAACATACAGGTGAAACTAATAAAAGCGTATTAAAAAAGGGACTTGAAAGGGCCCCATAAGTGGAATAGCCTAGGGTCCCTTTTCATTTAAATCCGGCCCTGGTTTCAAGCATCGAAATACAAATAACTACAATGATAAATGAAATAAAATTCATTGTTTCAATTCACGATCTGGTAAGGAAATTTTCATTTCAAGACTAGGGCTTTAAAATAAAGTTTCATTCTATAATGTTGCTGTTCTAATGCAACTAGCAATACAGAGACAGTTAATCTTTATGCCATAAGCAAGGGCTGCACCGCTGTGACTCAGTGGTGGGGCACGTGTAGCTTGAAGATATGCTTCTGACGCGAGTAACACTACTCCCACAACGCTCTAAGGCCATATTAGACCGGAACCTACGGTTTAAAAAGTGGATTCGAACCACCACAAACATCCATGTCAAAACCAGGACTCGAATCCAAAACCTGTGGTACCACCTATGACACCAGAGCTCTAGCCACTCCGCCATTTGCGCTCTGGATGCGCGAAATATACTTCCTCTCCGGGTGAGAGTCTGTAGGTCAATTAATGCGCTGTGAGGCGTTAAATATATTTCCTTTCGGGATGAGACTATATACTAAACGTTTTCCGCGGGAGCGCCGGTTGCGTTCTACTTCCTCTCAGGTGAGAGTCTCGAGGGCTACTGAACGCCAAACGCCAAAAGGGTCTCCTGAACGCCAAAGGGGGCGCTTTTGTTAGTGTGTAGGATGAATCACGGTTATAATCATTTAAGTACAATCAAATCATAATTTGGGAATAAAAAGAGTAGATATAACGTAAAATATGCTATATTTAATTGCTCATCATACTAGAAAATTTTATACACATTTTTTTACTTCTAAGATTTAAAAATGTCAATCATTAAAATAAATTTCCTTCCTGTATTTTAATAATTTTTCAAATAAATAAATGTTCATTGTATGATCAAAATTAAGTAAAATAATTTTAAAGAAACATATTTAATCTTTTAAGATTACTTTGTAAGAAGGAGCGTACTGTATAGCTCCTAGGCCTCCCAAATCAAGAGAAACTTGATTCGAAATCCAAATAGCTAAGCCGACTGAAAACATGTCTATACAAGGAAAAATACATAATAAATCAATAGGCCGGATTTCGTTGTGATCAAAGAAAGGAGAAACTTTACATCAGTGGGGGGGAAAGGGCAACCCAAATGATCTTACGGCCACTTTGGAAATGCATCCTAACTCCGCGGACCGCATATAAAATTACATATCCCCATATTAGATTTAGACCCACTGTAGACATTTTTCTGGAGTGAAAAATTGAAACAGAATGAGTTATTATTTTTGTGATTACTATTATTCTTACACGTAACCATAAACGCACATTGTAAAAAAATATATGAGATTGAAAATAAAATATAAGAAATATATAAATATAATGAAATAAAAAAGTGAAATCATTAAAATATATTTATTTTACTAGTGCGATATTTGTTCCTTTACTCTTTCACTTAGTGAAGGCTTCAGGTTCGAATCCTGGTAAAGGCATGGATGTTTGTTAGTGGTTCGGAATCCACTTTAAACTGTAGGTCCCGGTCTATTTAGCATAAAGCGTGCATAAGATGACCATAGGGCGACCAACCAAACCTTTCACTTAGCTTTTGCAAATCGATCTCAATTTGGATATTTGCACATCGTAATGGATGATGCTAATTAGCGCCCGTTTTGTTTGAGCTTGTTTTGTGTTGGGCCAATTTCCTTTTCGAAAAAAAACAATTCACAGGGGTAAGTTGAACCAAAAGCGCTAACAACTTCAACTAAGAGTTTGGTTTGCTCTGCTACCAACAATCAAATATGCATATCTAGGGATGGTCACTGAGGTCACTTAAAGTGAAACATAGAACCTGTTATATTAGATGTTCCGAGATGCTCGCGCATCATGAGTTCGAGAATATAATTTAATCATTCTGCGAACTCATAACTATAAACTCATGAATAAAACAGGCAATATCTGTCCTATATTCGCAAGAATATTATTTTAAAATCAAAGTTAATTTTTTTCTCATAATTTCGAAAGTTAATTTTCGAATATATGGATGCATATATAATGTATTTTTTTAGTACATTGGTTTTCACTATTTTGGGCATTATAAAGTAAATATATTTTGTAAAAGTGAGGTAAATCTCACGGGCTGGAAAAATGTTCAAGGTGGGCTTCTGCTTTACATACTAATTTTTTTAGCGTTCCTCCCAAAGTTTACTAGAAAAATTCCCATGCTTCCTGGATAATGCTGAATCTGCTAATCTTTTTATTCTAGGCCAATCACTCCTGAACAATGCATCCGGAATTTCAAAACAACAACAGACAGCAATGAAAAAAATTCCTGACATTTAAAATCACTCTTTGTCAAAATCAAAATTAGGTGCAATAAAAATTTTTTTTTTTAATATCATAAATAAGAGTTAAACATGTTTATTAAACGAAAATAATTTATTAGTGACAGCAAAATACATGTTTTTTAACTTTTGATGTCAAGACAAAGTTATTTTCGCAATTATCCTCAATTATAGAGTGAAAACAAAGTAATTATCGAATCGAACAAACAGTGATGAACGTTTGTTACGCCCGATATCACATATTTCCTCTCACCACGTTTACATTCATTCCCGAATTATCTGGGAGGATTTTATTACTATCACTGAACAAAGATCATTTGTATTCATTTTTTTTTTTTTTCATTTTTGTTCATTGTTATTTTTGTGTTAGTTGTGTAGATAATATTGGTAATTTTGTAGAATATGTAATTTTGTGTAGATGTTAATTCTGTGTAGATAAGCTGCGTATTAAATACATTACTGTTTACTTTCTTGAATTATGAATTTGAGATTATATATATATATATATATGTGTGTATATATATATATATATATATGTGTATGTGTATATATATATATATATATATATATATATATATATATATATATATATATATATATATATATATATACAGTGGGTAAAAAAAGTATTGGCAATTGCCTTAATTTATTCATATTGACAAATAAATAAAATGTTATGCAATTTTAGCTGTCGTTATTAAATACGAGACATCTTAGATATATAAAAATAGTAAAAATTTTATTTTAATTTGCATTTTCTACGATTTTTTTCTTTCAAAAACGAAAATTTGCATGTCAAAAAGTATTGTCAAAGTTTTAACTGCTATGCAAATTTTATTACATTGAAGTCACGTGTTTCGACTGATAAGAAACTCTACCGGTATAAAGTCTGCAAAACTACTCCAAAAGTGTCTATGCATTATTTTGCGATTACTGCAGTAAAATGACTTCGAAATCGAAGGAGTTGGACGTTAGTGTTAAAAACACGATTATTAGGCTCAGAAATGAAGGTTTAACTTATCGTGGTATAGGAGTGCAGTTCAATATAAGTTTATTTACTATCAGAAGTGTTGTAAAAACGTTCAAGGAAACAGGATCAACGGAAAATAAGACTAGAAGTGGACGACCTCGAATATTTTCTACAAAGAGAAGAACGTGTCATTATTAACAAGGTTAAGAAAAACCTAAAATAAGTGCACCCCAGATAGTTAGAGATGTTGCTTTCACTTCAAAAGACTTTCATCGTACAGACTGTACGGAATGTTTTACACGAGAGAAGTTATTATGGTAGGGCAGCTAGAAAGAAACCATTTATCTCGGAAATAAATAGGAGAAAGAGGTTAGATTTCACAAAATCCCACGTTGATTTATCTGAAGAGTTTTGAAACACAGCTATTTTTCCGACGAATCAAAGATTAACATTTTCGGCACTGATGGACGACGATATGTGTGGAGGAGGCCAAATAGTGAATTGAAAAGCAACATTTAACTGCTACTGCAAAACATGGTGGAGGCAGCGTCTTAGTTTGGGACTGTATGGCAGCTAATGGAATTGGCAACCTGCATTTTATTGATGGTATTATGACAGCACGTGCATACATTGACATTTTGCGCCATAACTTAAAAATGAGTGCCCAAAATCTTGGCTTGGGAACATCATTCGTTTTTCAACAAGACAATGACCCCAAGCATACAGCGAATCTCACCCGTGAATGGCTACTCTACAATGCTCCTCGCCAATTAAAAACCCCACCTCAATCGCCTGACATCAATCCAACTGAAAATTTATGGCACCTGCTGGATCTAGAAATCAAGAAACATAAAATTTCAAGTAAAGACGACCTCAAACTTTTACTCTTGCAAGAGTGGCACAAAATTCCCAACAGTACAACAAAGACCTTAGTTTCCTCTATGAAATAGATTACAAGCTGTTATAGATGCAGAAAGTATGCATACATAGTACTAAACATATACTGATTTTGTTTTCGCTCATAATTTTGTCAATTTCATAATTTTGCCAATACTTTTTTTATCATGTAAATTTTGGATTTTCTCGTAGATTTTCACTAAAAAAATATTTAAATGAAAATTTCGTTATATTTGTTTGTCTTTTCTCCTTCTGTAATCGCTATGTTAAAATAAAATTTGTAAACATACTTTGTTAGCAAATATGATCATTTATAGGCAATTGCCAATACTTTTTATCAATATATATATATATATATATATAAAAGTGTGTGTGTATGTACAACTCTACCCCTTATAAAAACATCTCCTGTCTCGAAACCTGCCAGTAGGCAGACGACCTTGCCCTTCCCCGTGGGGCTGTTGTACCACCAATGATGATAATAATTTAAAACGGAGCTGATGGCCGAGCTACTAGCATTCTGGCGCTTGGTGTCACAGATTCCGGGTTCGAATCCCGGCGGTGCCATGGATGCTTGTTGTGGTTCGGAATCTACTTTAAATCGTAGGTTCCGGTCTAATATGAGTGTTGGGCGTCAGTGTGACAACTCCACCTCATAAAAGAAAAGCATCTCCTGTCTAAAAATCTGCCAGAAGACAGACAGCCTTAGCCCACCATGGGGCTGTTACTCCACTAATGATGATGATGAAGATGATATATATATTGTCGTGTTGATGTTGGTGTCAATATGCATTTATAATTTTTTTTTTTTTTTTTTTTTTTTTTTTTGTATTAAAGTAAAATTTATGTAATTTTTATATTATTCTGGTGTTATTAGTCTGTGGTTATTAGATAGTATATGTTATGTGTGTCCCTTGGAAGGATGTATGTGATAGTCCCTAGCCCCTACCGAATGCGAATCCGATCTGTTCAAGGGATGGGCACTTTCCAGTGGTTGTAGGTCTTTTGCCATAACTGCGGCTGAAAGTGATATATCTAAGCGGAGTTTAATTGCAGGGGACCATGCGAAACTTCAAAATGCCAGATGGTCAAGAGTGACAATTTATCAAGACAGCTAAGACTTTAATTATCCGTGGTCGAATATTTATGGATGGAGTATCTTTGCCGAGCAGAAACAGACTCCTTCGGAGGCGGATTTGTTGTTTTGAAAAACTGCACAAAAAAAAGAATTACCGCCTCTTCGTCTTGATTTAAGGCTTGTTCACACCGAGGCGTGAGGCGTTGAAGCGTGAAACGTTGACCAATCACTAGCCTCACAGCGTTCGCCTGAAATCGGTTGAAATCCACCGCTTCAAGTTGATCAACTTTCAACTCTCAAACTTTTTCGCGTCATGAGACTTGGATTGAGCCAATAGTATATCTGTCATCTAGTAGAAGTAACTGTTACTTCACTAGGCTGAAGTTTCGATGCGAACGGGTCGAACAAATGTTCTTCCCTGCCGCGTGACGCGTCGCTGCCTCATGCCTCGGTGGGAACGAGCCTTTAGTATCGCAATCACCCCCACCAATGAAAAGACCTATTGGCCTAGGTGTATCACTTTCAGCCGCAGTTGTGGCAAAAGACCTGCAGCCACAGGAAACTGATCATCTCTTTGAACATATCGGATTCGCATCCGGCCTACCGAGACCATCACATACACCCTTCAAAGGACACATATAACAAATACTATCCCAACACCAGAATAATATAGAAATTACTTAGAATTTTACTTTAATACAAAAAAATATATTTATAAATGCATATTGACACCAACATCAACACGATAACATGCATGTATGTGTATGTAATATAATTAGTTTGAAACAAGTCCTCCAGGAATTAAAAAAAAGAAATTAACTCAGAAGAAATTAATTATAGTATCCTGAGGTATATATAGACAGCTTTATCAAGGAAAATGTACCATCACGCTGTTACGTATCATGCCATTTCTGCTTGCTAAATGATTGATTTAAATTAAAAACGCATCTAGTGAGAATTCCATATATATAGTTATATATAGGGAAGCGAGCAGAAATAATATAGTTTATAACATTCTGAGAGTACTTATTTCTTGATAAAGTTATCCACAGGAAGTTATAATAAAGTTCTATTTGGGCTTTGAAGCGGCGCTTCAAAGTTAATGTATAGTGAATGTTATGGTTTTGTATTACACTACGTAAAAAAAGTAGAAGGACAGTGTTTTTTTTTTTTGCCAATTAATATCTCTTATTTTCTCCTAACTACCAGATATTTATGCAGATTTAGTTTAATGACCCTTTTTTTTCATTTTAGGCAAAAATTAAACATCTACCACTAATATTAATAATAAAATTAGTATATATAATTTCCGATGCGTAAAAAAAGTAGGACACATGCTAATATATTTAATTTAGTGAGTTGTTCTTTAGTTAAATAGTGATTTTGTACTTTGTTTTATCCTTTTCTGTCAAAAAAAAATCTAATTTGTTTAAAAGTTACGTTATTTCTCCGTTCTCAGAAATGCCTAAAGGAATACCTTTGAACGATTTTCAAAAAGGCCAAATTTCCGCATATCAAAATGATGGTAAAGGAGTCAGAGATTGCTCGATTGTTGCAGGTGAGCCCCAATACAGTTTCAAACTTTATCAGAAATCCTTATAAAAATGGAAAGAAAAAGAAGACTGGTAGACCGAAAAAGTTAACACCACGTGATGAAAGAAAACTTGTTCGTGTGCTTAAGAAGAACAAAGGAAGTGTTTCAAAAGCAAGAAATCAAGCAGGACTTAATCATGTGACGAAACAAACAGTTTACAACTATATTAAAAGATCTAAAAATTTCATTTTCAAAAAACGAAAACATTATCCTAAGTGGACACAAGCTCACATTGATAACCGTTTAACGTGGGCTAAGGAGCACATGTCCTGGACTACAGAATTGACTTCTGTGATATTTTCCGATGAAAATAAATTTAACTTAGACGGTCCAGACGGATATCAGCACTACTGGCATTGTCTGGGGAATGAAGACAAATACTATTCAACACGACAAATGGGAGGAGGGAGTTTAATGGTTTGGTTGGCTGTTGGATACGGAGGAAGGACAAGTCTGGCTTTTCTTAAATGGTAGGCAAAAACATACAGACTACATTCAAGTGCTGAATTCCGAGTTTCTTTCTTATGGCTCTGACTTGGGGGTGAAGAGTGAAAGTTTCAGCAAGACGGAGCTTCCATTCACACTGCGACTGGAGTCAAAAATTGGTTCCTAACAAATAATATCTATGTTTTTACCATGGCCAGCCAAAAGTCCTGACCTTAATATAGTGGAAAACATCTGGGTAATGCTAGTTCGTCGAGTTTATGCTCATGGAAGGCAATTTGATTCGCCAACTCAGCTTCGAGAAGCATTGAATGACTCGTGGGACAATTTTTGTCAAACAGAAGTTCAATCTCTATACAATTCACTTCCAAACAGAATATTTGAAGTTATAAAGGCCAATGGGAAGAACATTCCTTATTAAAATCACTATTTTTCATTCATTATAATGCTGTCCTTCTACTTTTTTACAAAGTTTCAAAAAGAGAAAACTATTTTTGTTGCCATTAATATTTTATGTTTGAATATCATAATTCTGTTGTTAAAATTGTATTTTTAAATATTTTGTAAAATGTTTCTAATAAAAATTTTTAGTAAAAATAAAATATTTTTCGGTTATTGTTACAAAATCAAGTGTCCTTCTACTTTTTTTTTTATGTAGTGTACCATTTGATTGTTTTTCTATGAAACACATCTTATTTTGCTATGTAGCGAATATTTTTCAGGCCAAAATGATCATGTTTTCAATTTATTATGCTGTTGTTCTAATGCAGCTGGTAAGACAGTTAATATTTATACCATAAACAAGGGCTGTACAGCTGTTATTCATTTAGCTCTACCCAGGGGCACGTGTAGCTTGAAGATGTGCTACGGATGCTAGTAACATTACCCCCACAACGGTCTAAGATCCTTTAGACCGGGACCTATGGTTTAAAGTGGATTACGAACCATTACAAACATTCCTGGCACCACCGAGACTCGAACCCGAAACCTGTGACACAGAGGACAAACCTGTGAGCACCATCCATATATAGTATATATATATCTATGGATGGTGCATAAATAAGGTAATATTCTTTGATATTAAAAGAAACTGTAATAAAAAACATGAATGGAGATTGCAAAATTAGTCAGTGAAAAGCAGCTAATCTATTTTAATTAACAAATAATCGAAATATCTGTTCTTAAATGTAAGAAAAATAATAGCTAACATTTTAAAATATTTATTGTGTTAAAAAATTCTCACAAATGTAATTAATTTTTAGCCAGCCATTATTTCAAAGAATTATTATTTTCTACAACTGTTAAAAAATTACCCACACAAATCTTTGTTCTAGAAATATTCTATAGAGAAAAATGTTTTTAACACAATTATTATACTTTAAGGAACAAGCAAATTTAAATAGTTATTAGAATAATTATTTTCTTTCAACTCATAATTATAGAAGAAAACTTTAAATACTACTGTTCGTTTTCGTGTGCCTGATTCTAGATCAAATTTTATGTAGAACAAATAGACGCATAAAACTTCAAACTTGCATCAGGTCACACTACTACAAACGTATTTTTCCTCAATGTGTGATGTTCTATCACGTGGATTTACCTCCTGTCATGATTCATAGGGGTTGCAAGTTATTGGGAGTTGTTGCATCAGCTATGCCAACTTGTCGCCAAATTCATTTTAAAACAAGTTATTAAACATCAATTTTCATTTAAAATAAAAATATTATCAACTCAACCATTATTGTTATGGAAAAAAAAATTACTTTAAATTTTATTTTTTAATAAATAATTTAAAGAAATTTCTTTTGAATGATATATTTTTTTTAAATATATATGTGCAGCGCCTGTCATGGATTTTTGGCGAATTTTCTCAAAAGTTTACTAATTGTTTTATAGATTTTTAAGAAAATGAATTTGTAAACAATACTATAATTAATTTGTTAAAAAACTGCCAAAATTAATTTTGTAAATGTTCAATGAAACGTTTGTTGTATAAAAAAAAATAATATAATAAAGAAGAATTATTAGTCGCAATCCTGGCGATAAATGAAAAAGGTGGCGATCTGCTATCTTAAGAAACTAAGTCGTTTCAGCGCTATTATACGTATTTTTAAAGAGGGTAATTGATTATATTTGGACTTCAAACTTGAGGTGTGTTGACAGTGTATAAATACAATTGATTTATTTTTATCGTCCTCTTTTTGATTGATTAATTGTACTTTTTCCTGTGGAAGATAGTTTAAATATAATGTAAGTATTTTTATATGTACTAACATAAGATGTGCAAACATAGTGTATAGTTCGTTATGTATCCAAGTTTTCAAAAGGAATTTGTTCACTGTATTCCATGCTTCGTAATTTATAGTTTAGCTTTTGCGTAGTCTTAATTTTACAGGGTTAAATTATTGAATTAAGATTTTTTTCCTTGTGAATTTGACAGATTTTAATCGCAAATAAACATGCGATGAAAGCTAATTTAAAAGGAAAAATTTCGAAAAAGAATAAAGAATTTCAAGGAAACTTATAAATAATGGAATAAAATTAGAAATAATTACTTCTTCTAGAGGCAGCGAATTGTGTGTAGAGTTAGCTTTTTAATCGGAAATTTGCAATCATTTTATAGTATTTTGTGCGACTGGGCTACCAACAGTCTTGTAACTTGATTTATCTTGAAGTTTATGACGTTCTCATACCTGTTTGGAATATGACAGTTATTACGAAAATGAGTTTGTAATATAACTTATTGCTTATTATTTATATCATAATAAGATTTTATCATAAATTTAGGACATTTTAATTGATTTAATTCATTTAGCACCCCTTAAGTATTCTTAATATTATTAGTAAATAAATATTTGTTTCTAAAGTTCACAAATGATAATAAAATTATGTTTTTAAATTGTATGATTTGATGTACTTGATTTAAAGAATTAACCATGTAGTATATAAAAATGTTTCTCCTACCTTCAAATTTGTATTTTTATTGCTCTCTATTTAAAAAAAAAGAACACCTGTTGGGCTATAAAATATTATTTATATTATGAACATATGTGTATATATGTAAAGTTGGATAAAGTTAAAAAAAAAAAAAGTAGTTTAACTGTAAAATGTGTGAAGTTTTTTTAATATTGGGACATATATATATATATATTAAACAACATTGGTGGAAATGAGAGTGAATATATGGTATGTGTGTGTTAATTAAAACTTTTATATCTGTATCATTCATATTTTTTTTTTTTTTGTGTGTGTGTTAGTTCAAATTAAGTTCTAAACAGTTATGATTTTTTTTTTTTTTTTTAAGAAACCAAAATGACTAATCCAGAAGGTGAAATTCCCAGCTCTGCTCAACAACCTGCATCAAATGCTGCAGAAAATCTTCCCAAAAGTGAATTTTTGGGTAGAGTATCAGAAATTCCAGTTGTAAATGCTGCTAAGGAATACAGCACAGCCGCTTACAACCAAGTGAAGCAAATGAATAGGTTTACTGCAGCTGCTTTATCTGCAGCTGAAATGGCTGCTCTTTACTTTGCTGTTTCTGCCAAGCCTTTCCTGGATAGAGTTCAACCACAAGGTAATAGTTATGTAAATCTTTAATTACTAATATCAATTTATCCAAATCTTTTAATATATGTAGCATCTTCCAAAATTAGATTAAAAATTGAAGTTTACAACTTGAAATCGGCATAAAATGTTTCCTTTTGCTTTTGAAACAAGTTTTTCGTAAAATCTTTATTTTAAATTTCATTAATTTAAAATTTATTATTTAATTTTTTCTCCCTTTTTGCTTTTCACCTTATAAATTCAAAAATATTGTTTTAGGGAAGTGAAAATGATTCATTTTCTTAATTAATTTTCTATGCAATTAAAAGTTTTTGAATAATGAATAACATATAATAAATCTATGTAGAAATTATCATGTCTAAATCTTGATTTTTATATCAATTAATGCTTTACATTGATTATTTTTTAAACTAATATATAAATTTTCAGTTAGTTACAAAGTCTATCCATTTAAAATGTAATTTAGTTCTTCATTTTTAATATAATTAATTATTTGGTATTTCTAAAGGTTTTTTTTAAATTTGAAGTAAAAAAAAAAAAAAAACTTGAGTTCTTGTGATCGCATTTTTAAATTAGAAGTTTTAACATGTCTGTATATCAATGAAACAGAGGCTAACCACTATGAATTCTCGATAGTTCCTTCAGAAAATAAAAAAATTTAGATAATCTATGAAATAAAAAAAAATAATAATTCTACAGACATTTCAAAACAAAGCCATTTTTATCTATTTTGCCAATTTAAGCAATTAAAAATCTTCCATCGATTTTGAGGAAAAATAGCACCAGCTTTTGCATGGAGCCAAAATGTAATTTTTAAATAATTAATAATCTTATTCAATAATGTGTATAACTAAATATTATTTATATAGCATTTTTTACTGTATTACTGGCAAAGGTTCACTTAAAGGATGATAGGGTTTAATGGAGACATTTTGTTAAAATTAAGTAATAAATTAAATAAGGTTCAAGTCATCTAGACTACTTTTTATTTATTATATAAAAATTCTAGCTCAGTTGATCGATCAACTGGCTTGCACTGGTTTGGATACAGTCCAAGAAAAAGCTCCATTTCTAATGAAGCCACCAGAGGAGCTTGTGGAAGATGCTAGGAAACTCTGCACCTCAACTGTTGAGGCAGGATGTCAAAAGGTTGAAGATATCAAAACCTTGGGCACAGAAACTTTATCTAATGTTAAAAGCTTTGGTCTGCAAAAAGCAAATGATGCACTTATTGGAACAGAAGAATTGGTTGATAGAATACTTCCACCAGCTTTCGGAGAAGGCAAGTTCTTTTTGTCTTAAGATTTTTTTTTTTTTTTTTAATCTTTATTCTTTTAAGATATTTCTGAAATTTTTATTAGATTTATTTCACAAATAATTATGATATGCAAATTATTTTGGCACTTTCGTATTCATACCTGCCTACTTGTGGCATCACTTTTCATTGGGAGAAATAAAATTTCAAACCAATAGGAAAAATAAATAGATAAAGAAGATAATGTATAAATTTTCATAAATAATAAAAAAGGAAATTAAAATTGTTGGAGAAATTTTAGGTATAGCTGGAGAAAAAAAAGTATTAAGTATTTAAATCTTTTTCGTATAACCATTAACATATTTCTATATTCAGTAACGATCTATTCAATATTGAGATCTTCTATGGTATGCCCTAGTAATTTTTTTTAGTCATTCCAATAACTTCTGATAGTTGTTCAACTGCTAACTCTCTTACAGGCATTTCGAAACAGTTATTATCCAAGTTGGCCGTCGAGTTCATTAGTGTTCGATTCAATGCACTCAATCGTATTCATGGAATCTCTGCGGTTATCCATTTTTTACTATATTAGTAGTTACTCAGCAAAATGGGTTTTAAAATCATTTGTACAATACTGTATATTTCCAAACTGCTTACTGTTAACTATATTTTCAATTGTGTTTCTGATATAATTTCTTACAATTAAAGTTGGAATATATTCTTCTATTGCAACTTTTATAGCCTGCAAAAAAGCAAGTCGTAAATATTATACTGTATCGCAATAGCACCTTGATCCATTATTTGATCAAGAATGTCATATTTGATAAAAGAAAACTTATTGGTATGTTTTCATTTAAATTGCAAAGATTATTTGGATTACCTGGGACATTATTAAAACTTTAAAGTACTTAATATAAATTTGATACACTTGAATAGTTATCTTTCTCATCACTTATTAAATTGTTTTTGTAAACTTTCTTAAATGTTTTTAAAAAAATTATATAATTTTATGTAATTTATTTTTCTATTTAATACCAGTTTAAAAATTATTTTAATTTTAAGCATTGCATCTTCATATATTTTGTCATTTGTAGGATCTAACGAAGCAGCTATTGATAGTGAATCTGTACCCGAAAGGGCAAGCAAGCTGACGAGCAAGATTGGTCTCCGCTTATATGGCCATGGAATTAAGCATTTAATTCCCGTACATAGAATAAGTCAGGAGTCAGTTTCCAAATTGGTTTATGCTGTTGAACTTGTAAGTGGTCTGAACTTCTAAAAAGCTTATTATTGAGATAATATTAATTTTAAAAATTATATAGCAATTCAAAACTTGTTATTGTAGCAAATGTAAACAAATTTCTTAAGTGAAGTTCATATCTTATCATTTTAATCCTATAAATATTTTTCTTCTATTTTTATATTATTGCATTTTGAAATTTAAATTGTTGATTAATCAGTGTATAATTATGATTGTGACATTTCTTAAATAAATTTAAATTTTGCAAGTGTATAATTTTCTGATTTTAAAATGAATTCAGTTTTTACTCACTAAATTATTTTATTGAATAGCTGCAACAATTGAAAGATAATTATTCTAAAAAGACCGTTCAGGAATATGTTGATGAAGCCAAAATGAGAGCTACATGGATTTGGGATGAATTGAACAAAGAACCTGTTGAACAACCTGAAGCTACAGAGGCAGTCAAGGTAAAAAAAAAATTATACTATATATATATATATATATATATATAATTTATTATTTTGTAATTGATTATTATTTTGTATTGCCCGACTCATGACAACGTACACCGGTGAACAATAGGACTGAGATTGTCTATTGGTAGTTTTGTCGTAGATACCGTCTCCATGGCATTTATGATGTTCAACATCTTGCCTCATTAGTCAAACTACTTGGAGGGAGTTTTCTGGGTGTTTCCATATGATATGCAAGTGTATCTAAAAGTCCTCCCGGAAGGCACTGCCTTCCTTCAATGACACAGCCAAGTCAAACTTCTACCTTCGGGTGCTCCATCACAAAAGAAGCTGCCCCTTTCCCTCCATCCATGAGTGACTACTCGTGTGATGTCCATCCTGTATTGTAGGACACTGAGGATTATATTTTGTAATTGATTATATTATTAGAGTAAAAATTCAACAGTATCAACTTCTGGTTTTTCTTTAATTGGATTCTTAAAATGAGTAGTTATTTGCTGCACTAATGCATGTTAATAAAAATATATTTAAAACCTTTTTCATAATTTAACATGTTTTTCCTTTTTTTTTTTTTTTTTGGGGGGGGACATTGGGGATGCAAGGCCTCATTTCAATTATTCAATTACTATTTTCCTGTCATCCACTATTAATAACCAAACTTCATCAATTCTATGTTTTTATAATCTTAAAATCAGTGCAGTACAGTGAAAGGTACATGTAATGAAAATAAAAATGTACTTTCAATTCAATATTTTAATGATGAAAATTATTCTTTCCTTTTAATGATCCAAAAATGTGTTTATATTAAAAATGTATATAATATTTAAAAATATGTAACCATTCATCAGGTAAGAGTGTATTTCTCTCTTCTTATGTGATGTTACCAGAGTTTCTTGATGGAAAGATCATCACTAATCTCCCATCCCAATAATCTTAATATCGTTATCAACGTATTCTAAATGTAACTTCCTGGTATTTAAAATGTGTAATTTTCTTTTGCTTGTCATAAGCTATTCTATAATAGTTAGGTACTGGATACTTGTACTGAATATATATAATTTTTTAGAAGCAAGTGTAAAAGGATGTCCTTTTCAGTGAATGCAATTACTACACCTTTAAAGTCATACAAATTAATTTGTTATGTAAAAACTGGTTTTATAAATATGGGTTCAATAAATGTCATTAAATTTATTTTACAAATTCATGAGTATAGTGGATAAAATTATGGAAAATAATCTAGAGTTAGAAGTAATGGTAGTTATTATAATTATTTGTCTTTCTGGATATTGGATTATTTTAAAGCTTAATTGTAAAGTTTTTATTTTTAAGTTTTACTTAATTATTCCATTGTGTAAAATTTTCATCATTTTATGATGAAATAATGACCATAATATTAATTCAACGTTCATACGATTAAAATTATTTTAAATATATAACAAATATCAGATCAATTTTTTAAAATTTTGTTTTACAAAATGAATTTCAGAAACTCGAACAAAGAATCCTGTCTCTCGCTCGACGAACCACATCCGTTCTGGTCCACGCATACAATGTTACCACCGTTCCCCTTTCTTCTCTCCCAACCAATTACCAAGATGGCCTTCGCACTGCAAGTGGTTATGCTACTGAACTTTTTGCCCAATTTGATCAAGTAAGTTTTTGTTTTAAACCTTTTAACATAATAGTTACTTTGTTATTAAAGTAGAAGATATGATTATCTATCGCGTGGGGAGGGAGGATGTCAAATAGGAAGGCGGACAGAATCAAAAATTTGACATTTCCTCTCCCAAAAGGCTGTACCATAGGGAAGGAAATGTCTTTTGGTCGGCATTTCATTGCAATGAAAATAATTTTAATCCTTCAAATTTTAGGTTACACAATATTGAAATAAAAACTAGATGAAAATATTCTATACTATTATGCTATATTGGAAAATATAATTTTGAATCAGTCGTCAATTTTTTTTTTTTTTTTTTCTTCAAAACAGTTTTTTGTCCTGTATATTTTTGACAAGCACCCTTAACAAGTAATGGATTCATTTGTTTCTGTCATATAACTAGATGTTTACCACTCCATGCAATCTGTGGCCTAACTATGTGTTTTATTTTTAAATATCATGATTATTATTTCTCAAAGAAATTATTTTTGAAAATTTTCAGCCTTTTAGTTTTAATTTAAAGAAATACCTTCAAATTATTTATATGATCTGATTTGATTTAAAATGGATTGCTTGAAATTTCTTTGGTGTTTATTAACTTGGTTTACTTCAAGAAGTTGAATGCGAAGGTGCAATTTTTTTTTTTTTTTTTTTTAAACATCTGTATACAATTATAATTTTTTAACATCACTTGAAATTAGATAATAAATTCAACATTATATATATAGCAGAATTGTACCATACATTAATTATAGTCTTATTTCACTGATTTTGAAGGAACAACATTTTTAAGATATTTTGATAGTAACAAATTGTATAGAATTATATTTTTGAATAACTTTTCAGAATATGAAATATGCAATGCATAATTGCAAATATATTTTTATATTACAAAAAAAAAAAAAAATGTGCCTACTTTTCAATATTTTTTTTTTAAAGATCTATCTAAGGCAAATTATGTCCATCCAATTCAATTTTGCTAATTTAAAAATCAAATATGTTTAAATACTGTTTGATTTTATTTTTGTATGCGAGAGATGAAATTCCAAGGCCTAAATTGAGTTAGCTACTCAAATTAAGCTCATTAAATTTTTAGTCTTTTAATAGTCTTTATTTTGCAGGCAACAAAAGCTGGAGAAGTGACTGTTACCATTCTTCAAGGACTCCGAGAAAAACTTGCTGCATTAGAAAATGTAATACAAGGTCTTTCCACCCAGTCGGAGCAGATTGAAATGGTACGTTTTTAAAAATAAAAAAAATAAATAGTTTTATTTTTAAAATATTAAATATTTATATAAAATTCTTAAATTAGAAATCTATTAATATAATGAATTGAAATATGTTAATAATGAATTATTTCTGGTATGAAGAATTTGTAATTTTTTCTTGGATTGAATGGAAAAATTTTGAACCAATTGTCAAATTTTTCAAAAATAATATTGTATCTATCGAATTAAATAGTATAGAGTTCAAAAGATATTGTGAAATACACAAATCCAAATCATTTACTGTAGATGGTGATAGATTTTTGTTTGTTTTGCAGGAAGAATTCAAAAAATCTGATGGAGAATCACAAGAATCTTGAAGCTGGATCTTCTTATTATGAACTTTAAAAACGTTTTTATATCTGTTTTCTAATGTATTTTTTTACTAATTAAATATTTTTCTGGTGTAATTAGCATTCTTTCATTCACTAGTTCCATAGAGAAAACATTAAAAGCCAAATAAAAATTTAAGTTGGAACAGTATCATGTTATGCTGCAAACTAAAATCTTAGATGAGCAAAACCATCCATTTTGATGTTGTCGAACTTCTCAAAGAAAAACAAAGTACTGCTAACTATCTTTAAATTTATTATTCTTTTTAAACCCTATTTCCTCAGAACCTATAATTTATCTTAATAATTTATTAAATGAATTCTTCTGCACTATACTTCAATGTTTATTTCTATATGTCATAATATGAATGCAGACTTTCTTTTATAAGATATTGGAACTGAATTAGATTTGTCACTCTTCAAATGCACTCTGCCTTATTGTACAAGTACAAAAAGCTGTTTTTGTAAAAAAAAAAAAAAAAAACCATTATTTCCATTCATTTTGTGTATTTTAAGTACACTTGAAATCTGTTCTGATGATGATTGTGAGTACCACTGAAATATCTAGAACTACGTCAATTTCAAAAATTGCATTAAACAACGCTCCTTCCATCACTTTTTAGTCAAAATTGCAACATGACATTTTGAAACAAAGTGTCATAGCATCTGCTTAATATGTTCATTTCTGTCTGTGTGTGTATTTCAAAGATGGAGAGATGAACAATTTTGGAATATGCAACATAAAATTTTGGGATGGTAACACAAAATTTTCAGTAATTAATGGAAATAATAATATAAAAAAAAATTAAAATTTATTAACTTAATTGTATCAAATTTTGGAATGGGCAACTTTAGAGTTTCTGAACATATAATAGCTCTTGATCTATTCTACCGTTTCTTTGAATTATATTGCCTAATAAAGTATGTTTACCTCTCAGATTATATAGTCAATCTTGAAATATGCTGTGCAATAAAATAGTATAGAGTATATGAAATAGTATTCACAGGAACATTTTAAATTTTATTTAAAACATTATATATATATATATAAAACTCAATAAAAAATTAAGGTTATAAAATCGATACACAAGTGCAGTTCACTCCATGTTCCGAGATTTTCAGGGTTCTCAAGTGTACGACAAATATAAACACTGGTCTGCGACAGACCGTAACTATCTTGCATTCTACCACATGAAACCACCTTGAAAACAGATGGAAAACTCTAGTCTATTCAGTCACTTCAGAAATAAAGACTTGTTACAGAATTATCTTTTCCCCAAAAATCTCTTAAAAGATAATCTGTCAATAGGAAGGTCAGCTTCCCTCACTTCTCATTGAGTAGACATTTCTCAGCTCGTGGTCTATCGCCAATCACGATGAAACAACTTGTTTATATTTAATCTAATTATTTCGACCCATGAAAGTCGTACAGAAATTCGCTAATTTCCTGTGTCTCAT
Organism: Caerostris extrusa; assembly: GCA_021605095.1. Taxonomy (NCBI): domain Eukaryota; kingdom Metazoa; phylum Arthropoda; class Arachnida; order Araneae; family Araneidae; genus Caerostris; species Caerostris extrusa. The sequence goes on from BPLR01021498.1 coordinate 90,412, forward strand.
TATATATACTAAATATCTCCTATCAGATTTGTGTGACAGGTTGTTCTCCTTAGTACAAACACTAATTGCATGTAATATAACTAGCCATAATAAACATCATCTGCTGTCAAATTTGAATGATGAGTTTATATATTTTTCAAATAACATTTTCCTCTTTCCTGGAATGAAATGCCAAAACTCTTCTCGTGAGAAAAAAAATGTTACAATAAAAACAAAGTTATAAAATAAAAATAGTATATACGTACAGCTAAGAGAAATATTTGTGCTGTAAACATTTATATTTTGTTTTAATAATGCTTTTATTTTTAGTATGATGAGATACCTTAAGAGTTTTATTTTTGGTAGGCAATGGTCAGGGTTATAAATTACTTTGGGAAGTATTTAATTTTTTTTTTTTTTTAAATTATACATATTTTAATTTTGTCTATAGTAAAATAAAAACAAGTCAGGGTCTTTTCATAACACAATTTCTATAATCTATATTTGCTATTGAAAAATATGAAATCTTTGTAAAATATATTCACTGATGGCTTAATTATTCATTGAATTATTATCATAAAAACCGTTAATATCTTTTTATAAATTTGAGTGCCCTAGCGATTATTTCCAGACATTTTTGAAGGAATCTGTATTGCAGTCTCTTATTAAAAATTTTCAAAATTCTGAGAATCAATGTCATGGAACCAATTAAATTTTTATCCTACAACATGCAACCAGTAACAAAGATAATGACTGCTTTAACAGCAAAACAATTCAGTGTCTCAGCACTGAGGCTTATAAAAAGCTGTCTTGAATCAACAATGAAAGATCATATTAGAAGCTATTCTATTATTAAGACCAAATAATAAGATTTAATGTATCACAAATATTGAATCTTTGTGCTTAAAATGCTCAATTTTCTTTCATTTGTCTTCAGTTATTCTATAATAATTTGGTACTGTTATTTTTTTAGAATCTATGTATTTGTTGTAAGCAAATTTCGAATAAAGTGATATTTTTTAAATTCGAGCCAATGTTGCACCTTTCAAATTGTTAAAAAAAAAACTTTCCTAATGCAAAACCTTTTTAGATATACGAGTTAATTAAAAGTCACTAAATTCATTTCACAAATTTTCTAAACTCATTAGTAAAGATCATAGTTCATGAAATTACAGTAAAAGAGTTGGGAGTCATTTATAAAATTCAACTCGGGATTTTTTTATGAACATTAGATCTGTAAGATTGTGTTTCTAGCATAATCTGATGTTCTGCAATTTAACTGCATTATGTGGTGCTAAAGTTCAACACACACTTTGCCACAATGTAATATTTCACACAACATGGACTGAAGGTTTGTCAACAACCTTTAGACACAACCAGAGTAAGAAGTGACACAGAATACTTCATTGCCTTAATGGTTTGTGGAACTAATATTCCATTCCCTAGTGAATTTTATCATGACTCCAGTTCTAAACGGAAGCTGAGACCTTTAAAGGTAGACTGCAGTGTTTTATCGAAGAGTTAAAACCAATTAATCAATCAAAGAAACCTACAAATCAGATATTAGTACACAAAGATTTTTTTAGATTAATCATGCTAAAGCCTTTATGTGTTAACGATTACCAATTTAGAAAACTCTGGAACTTCTGTCTGAGAGACATGAGAAATATTTTTTGATTGTCATTAAAGGGGAAAATGTAAATGTCCCAACTGACATATTAAAACTAGCTTTACTTATTACATTCAGATTATACAAATCTGCCAGATAGTAAATAAAAAGCTAGTGCAAACAAACAACCTATCCAAGTACTACTTGATAATCCAAACTAACAGAAAATGCAAATGCACAAACTTCTCAGGTTCTGCCTGATGATTGTAAACTTAAAGAATCATTCATTGTTGCAGAAAAGTAAGATTTCAGGATAGATGATGTATGATAGTCTATTATAATTTATTGTGCTAATTTATTTGCAAAACCTTTTTTAAGTTATGTGTTTCATCTTGCATAAAAAATGTAAAAAAAGAATCATTCAAATTAAAAAATTTTATGACTTTGAAATATACATATAAATTCTTATTAATAAATATAAATTACTTCTAATGTAGATAGCAGATAGATTAAATATGTCTTTAGTATTATGTATGTCTATAATAGATAGGATAATGTGGAATGGTAAACATCCTGTTTAACGGCGGAAACGGATGAATCGATTACTTAGGGGGTTTTGGTGGTGCAAATCAATCTTTAAGCGCAAAAAACTTTATAAAAATTTATAAAGAAAAGTTTATACCCAGAAATACTAAACATATTCAATAAACTTTAAGAAAAGACATCACAAACAAAATTTTTATATAATAACTATTACATTTTTTCCTTAAAAATGTAATAGTGTCAATATATTTGTACATGTAATGCAATGAAAATAAATTATTAATTGTCCAAAAAAATTTCATATTTTTTTTTTTTTTTTTTTTTTAGAAACTGCAGTTATTTTTCTCAAAATTGATAAGTTTTTGAATAGCACAAAATTGATTTTTTTTTTTTTTTTAAATTTTCATAGTTACGGTCAAATGTTTGTTATTTTGCATAGTAAGTGGCATCTGTGAAATACTAACTAAAAAGAGTATTCCTTTTAAATTTTTTTTAAATATTAAACTTACAAATAGCAACTAAATAAAACATAATGCTCCTACTTGATAATATATTAAAGATAATCGAGAATTAGCTCAATTAGTTATCTTTATTTTAAAAGTAATATTAATATGTTCTTTAAGTGAAGGATTTATAAATTTTTAAGAAACCTTTGAAATAAAATCAGCAAATTAAAATTTAAAAAATCCTGTATATAGAAATAAACTATGACCCAGAGATTTGAATAATTTCTAACAAGAAAAAAATATATATTTATAATTTTATTATAAGAAATTAAATAGTCAACACTTAGATCGATATCAAAATATTTATAAAGATACATTTTTTATAATCTCAATTAAATATACATATCTACAGCCCATCACAGATGATAATTACAAATATATTTTAAAATATTTATCATAAAAACAAAATATCACAATCTCAAAAAATTATGTATTTATTCATAATTAATAAATGGAAAAAAAACATTTTTAAGTAAAAAAAAAAATTCTGCCTGCATGCCTAATACTAGCTAAATTGATAAAAAGTGAAAATAGAATTAAAAAAAAAAAAAATGTTTGCAAATGCCAGATTTACAGTTTTTAAATCAGAACCCTTTTCAAAAAGAGTACATAGATTAGAAAAGATTAAATAGATTGAGAGTGAAAATCGATATCATAAAATGTACAACATAATTTTCAATAATAAATTATAGACATATTTGACAAGATTCATTCTTGGATGTTTTATAATATGCATAAAATTTTCAATATTTAAATAGAATATTCTTCATTCAAAGTTGTATGTTGGCAAATATATATATATATATATATTTCTTTCCTAATTATTTTCTGGGAAGTGACAGCCTCTGACTGTAACATGAGTCCAACAACCCTGTTTGAATTAAAAAAAAAATATACTCCACATATGTTCATCAATATTAATTTAAGGGAAATGATTATTTAATACAAAAATTAAAAACAATTAAAATTTTATGCAGTTTGTAGGATAAACTTAAGAGAAGTCTACATTTAATGATGTATGTCACTAAAAATAAAGATTAAATTAGAAAAAACATTCTTCAAAATATTAATAAATTCGCATACAACATTGTCCAATAATATGCACTTTTTTTTTAAATGCCATATAATCTAATTTAAAAGGTACATATTGCATTTTTATTATAATTATTATGCTTTACTCAGTTTTCAATAATTTTTTTTTCTTTAAAGATAAAAACTCAGAAATAAAAAGTTGATATTATATACAAATCAATGCAGTTACTAATATAGAATTATTGCATTGCAAAATTTGAAATTTTTTTCCTTTATTACTATGGCCTATCATACTTAAATGGCTTCAGAATTATTGACAATAAGTCATCTTGTGTTACTAATAAAGATTGCTGATTCATCAAGCGGTTATAATAATAAGGATGTACCTTTTTTTCAAATCATTTTTATGACTTTGCATGTATCTTCCCTCTTAAAAATTTTTTTACTAAAATATTATAATTTTGGAATCTTCACATAAAGTTTGATTCCGATTTTTGCATCTTTAATTAATTTTTCACTTCAATAGAGAAAATTATTATGGACACATCAAATTGCTTCCATAAATCAAAGCCTTTCATTATCTTTTTCTAGAACGGTTTTCTAAAATTTTTGAATTGAATTCATTATACTAACTTGTTCAAAAATCATAGGTATTATATGAACTTTAGAAGATAGAATGTAAGAGATTTTAGATATTTCTCATAACCAGAAAATATCATTAGCCTCCCTCTCACCCTCAATTTTTAAAATTATGCATAAAAAAATTAAAAAGAAAAAAATTGTAAGCTTTTATATATTTAAAATAAACAATGATTGAATCATAGTATAAATTTATTGCTAAAATACGTATGTTAAGTAGAAAAAGTTATACCCATATCTGTAATACTTAATAAATTATTAAATACATTACTTACCCCAATACCCTGATCCCAGCCTGCTCCACAGTCATTTTCCTCTGAAATCCCAGTTCGATGACAAACGACACCAGAAATCACTCCCGATGAAGTTATGAAGTTATTTTTTATGCACCAAACCTAATTACAAAAAATAAATTGTAATTAAACATACCATTAAAAAAAAAAAGAATTATAAAACAGAAATTTAAAAAAAAAAATATATCAAAAGGATCAAACATTTTTTAAATTATTAATATATTATTCTAAATATAAGTATCCTAACAAACCTGGTCTGTTGGACCTACAGAAACTTGTTTCACATCCTCTGACACTAACTTCCAATGAGTGCCTTCTTTGAAAATGGGCACAATCTCTTGCCTTGACCACAACCTATTGCTTTCATCTACAGCAAACACTCTAGTTTTCCCAGCAGATATTTGGCGTAAAGGACAACCCACTTGTGGAGGTTCGATATGGCACCAATACTGCCCTAATTTTTAAAAAAAATTAAATAAATTCTCTTACTCAGAAAAATTAATGTACTCTATTTTTACGAATTAAAAAATAAATACCAGTAGGAATTGAAGCACTAACTCCATGCCTTAATTGAGCAGACCCATCTTCTGCAATACCCCAAACAGTATTTCCACCTCCGACTGATATGGAACAGAAAGATTTTTCTGAAGGAACATGAATCCAGTTCACTCCCTAAATTAAAAGAATTATTTATTACATTTAATACATATTTTCTTGGTTTTTGTATTTCTTAAAGTAATCCAAACATATAAAAAATGTAGACAGATTGAAAAGACAAATAATTTATAATCAAAATTTACAATACAGGTCAATATTAAATTTATCAAATAATGATGGGAAAAAAATTTTATAAGTTACAAATTTAAAACACCACAAAAAATAAGCTTTGGTCAATCTAAAAATTTAATTGAAAATTTATGTATGAAACTTGCACAATATAGACAATATTACTGAAATTTCTTATGCAGTAAACTAAGCTATTACTTAAACATAAAATTACTTTTTATTACTAGAAAATTATACATTGCATTACCCTGGGTGAATTTTCTGTAACTCCAACTCTAGATAAAACATCTCCATTTACAGCAACAGCCCAAACAGACAATGTTTCATTTTCAGAAATGGGATCTACTTGAAATGAGACATCTAAAAGTGGAGTGTTACCTAATTGTTTCCAAGGGCCAGTAGTTGTTAACTTGCATTTTCTAAAAAAATATGTACAAATACCAAATTATTTAAAACCAATTTTATTTGCACTCCTATTTATGAAAATTGCAAACAATCATAACGATTGAAAAAAATTTCAGGATAAAAAAAATGACAAATAGACATACAAAATATGCATGCCTGGGAGAAGTTGAGATCTCTGAATGGCTATGCAATTTTACAAATGGTTATTAAAGATGCAAATCAAGTATTCTATTGACCTCTGTAAGCAGGGTTGGAATTATTATGTCTTATGTTATTCAAGCAAATTACAGAATATGACATTAAATACATCACTGGCTTGTAAGAAGAAAGATTTATTTATCAGAATATTGCTACAAATGAATGCTACAGAAGTGATGTGAATGGATTGGTAGTGGATAGAGGAGAAATCAGAAGTCAGGTAATTGAACAGGAAATGTGACAACATAAGATAATAGCCACTTTGTTTGCAAGAAGGAATATTCATTTGTTTCTGAAGTATTAACACAATTACAGAGTATTGGGGGCTTAAAGCATACACTTTAGAAATCTGCTGGAATGTCTAAGCCTTCACAGCAGAACAGTGGGAAAATGACTTCTTCACAGGTCTACTTGTTTACCAGAGAAGTTACTAATTTAAAATATATGAAATACAATCACTTTTAGTTTGGCCTATTACTGTTCTCAAGCAATCAAAAACTATTAATTGTAGGTTTATATATTAACAACCTGGCCAACAATACCCAATAACATATCTAATTTGATTTGATGACATGGAGATTTAGAAGTTCTTGCTAAACTCATAGTACATTCTTATTGATTTTGTGTCAATAATTGGCTTGTAATAATTTGCACTTTAATAATTTTTTTTATAATGCTACAAATTATATGCGGAATAACTTTCCTTTTTTTTTTTTCTTCGTAGTTTTGCAATTTCCATAAGCATATTAAAAATTATGTATTTGTAATATTCAAAAAATTAAATAGAAGCCTTGATATCAGAAAAATGAATGTATATATATTGGTCATAAACAATTTTAAATCGAATATATTACATAGTAAAAAAAAAGAAATAAAGCCAAACTTACCGATACCACCTTCTACGCCTCACATAATCTGTAAATCGTTTGTATCCATGATATGATCGAGGGAAATCTGTAGCATATTGCCAACCTTCTTTGTCAACACCTCCAGGAGTTTTGTAATCAATACACCAATCAGAAACCTATAATAAGAATTTTAAAAAAATGTTAGAAATGTCTATATTTGTCTAATTTTTTTTGTAAAATGTCTAAATTTTTGTTAATGCATTTTACTGGATTATTTAGTATAATTTATTATTATTATTATTATTTTTTTTTTTTGTACTCAGCTTTAAAAGAGAAGTAATTATCTGATATAAACCATGAGAATAAAAGCCAGTTAAGGTAAATAAAAGAAAAATCTTCACTCAAGAATCCATTAATCAATAAACGAAATATAAAAGAATATAAAAAATTATGGAAAATTTCAAAATTTGAGCTTTTCAATTCTAAATTAAATGAATTTAAATTTAATGGAATTCGTAATCTTCCTATTTTTTACAGATTTTGATCAATATCACAGTTAACTATTAGTTCAGCCTTACGTGAAGATATTTTTATTTCTTATCTGTGATATTTCAGGCTTTGTTTTTCCACTTGTGCAAATTGGCATATGATGTGCATTACATTATGTCTCTTAGTAAAAGTATATTTTCTATTCATCATCTATAATTTTATATGCCTTAATTTATAAAAGATTAAAAGATTCTTTACTTCTCATTGCATTGCACTTATATCTAACATTTTGTGTAAAAATTTTGCAGTTTTTTTTTTTTTTTTTTTTTTAAGAATGAATTTTTAACTGAAACTTTAGGGAAAAGGAAGGGGACATCCACAGACATGTTGACTTCCAATCTGAATTTTTTTCCCCTAACTGTTTGTTCCAGGACAATGAGAACAACCAGTCAATATTAACATACTATGTTAAAAATCATGGTATTTTCTTAATAGACAATCTAGATTTCTATATTATACGATTGAAAAGTTCCTTCCAAAAAAGCTAAAAAACATTTTTAAAAACTGGTTTGTTTTTTATATTAAATGAATTATTCTAAAATTCTTCAAAACTTAGTGCAGTAATGGAAACACATGCATAGATGTTTGAAAAATTCTGAGGAATGGTTCGAATTCATTCAAAACAATTCTGCATCGCTTTCAATGGATAAAGTTCTTAAGCGAACTTAACTAAGAAAGCAAAAATTTATAGGGATTTGAAGAGTTAAAAGAAAAAATTCTAGCATTCAAATTTTGTTTTCCAATCTCTTGCCTCATTAAATGTCATTAGTCAAATGATGCCTATAATAGGAAATAATAGGTAATGATGATGTCCACAAAATAGGCCAAAAGTATGTAATTAATTCCCTTTTAGTGCAATTTAGCTGCATCTTGGAAGCAATGTTGCTGTCTGGAAAACTGTTTGCTAAAATTATGTATTTGTAGTATTCAAAAAATTAAATAGAAGCATTGATATCAGAAATGTACTAATGCTTTCTTGGTCTTGTAACTGTTGCTTTCCTTTCTTCTTTCTTCATTACAAGATTTTGGCTTTCTCACTGGAACATCAGATACAAAATCAAATTTAAAATGAAGTCATAGGTGCTGTAGCTGCTGCTGCCGATGGTGATGGTACTGCTGTGCTGGATTGGATGAACATTTGTGTCTTGTCTTCCTGAGGTTTCAAGAACATTGTAGAAAGCTCATCATATTTGCCTTGTTTCTTCTTGCACCATAGCTTTTAACTGACTGTATTGTTGAAGGAAAATTCACTCTTAAATTTGCATGCCTCAATTAACAAAAAGAGCATGAATAAGAACAATCTCTTTGAGACTCACTGAGATCTTTGTATATTACAAGAAAGCTTGGTGCCCAGAAGAGATGGGTTTTGGCTGCAGTAAGCAGTGAATTCACAGTTAAGTCAACACTAGGTTTAATGGGTATGGTAAGGTAGGGGGGAAGCATGAGAAGAACAATAAGCAGACAATGTGACAGATCACTGCAATGCCACTGAAAAACTGACACTATTGCTATTGTCTTCATCGTGCTTTTTCACACAATGCAGATTAACACTTTTTGATGCAAATGCTGACAATTTTAAGAAAATGGAGTAAATATTAAAGTTGTTTCCTAACTTTTTCTTCATTTACATGAATAGTGCTCATCCTGACAGATTATGTGCAACATCCTATAATCATTTTGAAATTTTTGTAATTTATATTACATAAACTATAAGCAAGAGTTTACAGTACTAATAAACACATAAATATAAATTAAATTAATCTAGACTAATTACCTACCATTGCCAATGTCCAGATGGTAAATGTGTATTGTCTTTGGTGCATTCTATTCTACCAGTTTGATCACTCCACATATAGCGATCAGTTGGCAAGCCTTTGGCTGTGAAACCTGATAATGGATTCCACCTTTGGTTTTCATAAATATACAAACATCTCATATCTGACATAGGACCAATGAGAGCGTTACTTCCAGGAACACCTAAAAAATAATTATATAAAAATTGTACATTCCTTTTATAAAAATTTTAACTAAAAATTGTTTGATTTTTCAAAAACATGATTTTTTGAGTTTTAAATTATTAGAAACTGATGACCAGCAAACTAGATTGTTTATCTGTTTAATTCCTTTACTTAATATGAAAGAACAAATAAATTTATTTAAAATACATTTTTTGCAAAAAGTTGTAACTGGATTTAGAATATATGTAAAATTTTTTAATTATCATTTTGGTCATAGCAGTAATTTATATTTGATTAATTTTCCCTATTTTGAAGCATGAAATCTTAGGTGTATTCTAATTGAAAAGATAAAAAAAGTGGGGTTTATCAGTATTCTCCAATCTTTGTTTTTCTTTTTTTTCTTTTTTTGAGGGGGGTATTTTAAAAGCTCAAAAGTAACTATACATTTTATGTAAGCCACATATAATTACTTTGTTTTATAAATGTTAAATAAATAAATATTACTACAATTTGTAGGTATAAAAATAAATAGCATTTTCTCTACAAACCATAATTCAATAGTTAAAATATAAAAATTGGTTTTGAAATAAGAGAAAACATAGTTTTATAAAAAGAAATTGACATAATGTTGAAATATTAGAATTTAATCAACATCTGAGTATAAATTTAAAATGCAAAGATACACTTTTATGATAACAAAAAATTTTTAAAGCATTATTTTTAGAAAATATCTAGACAAACTTATTTAAAAACTTAATATAATAGAATATTTTAAAAGTAAAATATTATAATACTTTTTTCTAATAGAAAAGTCATTAATTACAATTATTTGAATTACAAGTCCAGCAACAACAAAATAGTGAGAACAAAAATTAGTCAATCAGAAACAAGGTTAACTATCTCATCAAGGCTAGATTAATTTCTAAAAATCAAAAGATTGTACAGAGGAAATGTAATGGGGTAAATTAAAATGCTTAAATGAGATACAATTACATATTGATTAATTATTAATAGGTTATTTATGTTATGCAACATTTATTTAAATTATTTTTTTCTTAAATTTTCCAATTTTTTTTTTATTTAAGTAATCATCTATGTAATTTTAACATTTTTTTTTTATAAATGGTTATTGTCAAATCTTGTAATTAACAGTTTATGTGACATATAATAAAATGATAAGTAGTGATCTGTAAGTGTTTCACGAAGAAACAACTTAACATGTTTTTTTAATTATGTTAAATATAAATTCACGAGCTTATATATAATAAAAGAAGTGACAATTTAAAAATTAGCGTTAAGTTTTTGGTTGAGTCTTTGTAAGCTCGATGCAAGATGTGTGCATAACTTTTATTTTTAAAGTATATGTATTCAATAAATGAATAGTTTCTCAGGCTTAATGATTTCTTTCTTTTCTTACTTTGACCATAGACTGACTCTTTTACAAAAATGCAAGAACTGGAATGTGTTATTTTGAGAAACAAGTTGTGCTTAATGAAAAGAGAAAGAACCAGGTGCAAGTAGTGTCACAGTGCAACTGAAATTGACATGAAAGAATGCATCTCAGCCATTGAGGCTTTACAAATATTATTTTTAATCATCTTAAGTTAAATAGAAACCCAATTTATAAAAATACTTGTGCAATAGAATAATAATTTAAAAAGTCAATTATTCTTGACAGTAACATACTTTTAGAGAGTACAACATTATAATTCAAGCCTGTATTGTAATGTTGTACTCTTTAAAAATAAAGTGTAGTAAAAGCTCACCATGATATGGACCACCTCCATAGCCTTTACTGTACGCGCCCATGCTAAACAGTTGTATCCTAAACCCCAAACTATGCCAGCTGGACAAGTTTCGACCATTCTTAAGTGCCCACCCCCAAGTAGACTCCACCTCCTGGAAAAAATGATAAAAATAGTATTTGGTCTGAATAAATTTAATCTATGTAAAATATAAAATTATAATAATAAAAAAAGAATAGCAGTTAAATTTTTTTTTATCTGAATTGAAAAATCATTAAAATTGAATAAACCTACATGTTAACTGGTGGTTCTATTTCAATATTGGGAATGGCTTTGTGAACATAAACCTCCCCATTTACAGTCAGAGACCAAACTGAAGGTCTTTCAGGAACCCATGAAAGTTTGTTAACATTACGACAAGTAGAATTTAATGTAGCAACCTGAAATGAAAAGAATAAAAAAATTTATGCATGATAGGAAACAGAAAAAAAGAGGAGTATCTAAAATTAATGAATGTAGTGAATCTAACAAATTTAGAACACATTTAATGAGATTAAATAGCAGTAATAGTGATATATTTCTATTTTCAGCATGAAAAACAGATACAGCTACATTTGATAATTTTAATATCCATAAAACCTAGAAATTATTATTATCAATGCATCCCAGTTTAAAAATTCAATTATTGATTGAATTTCTCTATTAAAGATTTGTTACATTTAATTATTAGTATAATATATTTTATACCCTCTTTTGAACATTCATACTAATTATTTAATATGAAACTTTATAACAACTTTTCTTGTCTCTATTTGTTTATTTATGTAAATATATATATATATAAAATCCACTAAACAAACCTAACAATAAAAAAACATTATAACTACAAATTATTAAATTAATTATTTTTTATACTTTTATATATGTACCGGCATTGTCTGACTACAGAAAATAAAACAATTTTAGTTTTGAAAAATTTCCTAAAGAAGAAATATTGGTGCAAAATAAAAGTCTGATATATTAAATAAATCATCTTAAATAATATAAATTGGTTACATAAAGCAAGCATTCTTATCTAAGAAATCCCATAATTTTCCTTACCTTTCATGTATTAGTCTTTTTAAAAAAATATATATATAACAGTCTGTTTGTAAACAAACTCTAAAATTAATTCAGTCACAGCAATAAAAAAATGTTTATCTTATTTTTTTAGAATAAATAAATTATTGGTGCCAATTAATGACCCTGTCATTTTTACATTAACTTAACATATTAAACCCACCAAATGGCATCAGTCATTAAACAAATTACAGATACAAAAATAATAAAAAAAATCAATTTTTATTTAGTTAATAAACAACTAATAAGATTTTCCACATAAGATTTAGCTACAAAACAGATAGAAAAAAAAATTGGTCCAATAAGTGTTATAATTTTTAAGTTTTAGAAAATGCATACAGGCAAATCTTTCAGTTTATATATTGATAGATATTATCTAAAACTAATATAACTTACCCAATCTTGTAAAGCATCATTAGAGGTGAAAGAAAATTTATATGGTGCGCCTTTTGTTGTTTTTTTAGCTGTATGGATTACCAAAATATTTTTGTTCCAATCAGGAAGGCATACTGCAGCTGTAATATGATTTAGTTGAACTGATACCTAAACAAATGGAACCCAAGATATTATTTAATGCAATATTCAATCAATAACATTGAATAAGTAGATTATTTAAAAGTGTTGAAATACTCATAATGTTAATGCAATTTTCTGTTAATCTGGGCTATATTTAACCTTAAAATTTTGTGATGCAGATTATAGACCACTGCTTCTAATCTGTGAGGATTTTCTTCTTTTTTTTTTTTTTTATAAATTTCATAAAAAATCAATTCTATAAAATTGCAAATAAAATTTCTTTTGCAGAAGAAAAAAAGACAGAATTTTGTGTGAGAGAAAAATAAGCAATATTACAGTTGCAAATGATAGAAGGGGAAGGACTTTTATAAAAGTTGGCAAAATATGATACAATGGTGTCTGCTAATGAACAGAAAAGGCCTGAAATCACATTATATAAAGATTTTGAATTATGGAATCTAATAGCTTCCAAAACTGAAAAAGTGAGTTAGTTTTTAAGCTATGGCTGCGAAAACAAAATTTGATTGGAATATGGTAAAACAAAGAACAAGAGCAAATAGTTTGAGGATTATATATATCTTTTATTTTTTCAAGTACAAAAGTTATGTCTGCAGTTTATAGATGCTGCACATTATAGATAGAAAATTATGATACTTTCTTTAAATGAGATCTGATTTCTTTGATCAATTATATAAAAGAACAATTACACAATAAAAATATATGTGTATGTCTTTTAGACACATTAAGTAAGAATAAAGTAAACTCTATAATATAAGGAATTTTAAATTTTATCAATAAAAGTAGCCCTCAAATAGCATTTGACTGATCTCGAATGAAGATATTTAAGTGTGGTGGGATATTAGACAAGGCAGCATTCATGCCATATTAGACATTTAATTGGGGTTTTTTTCATTATTGTAATGATGAAAATTTTTATTCACAAAGAAGAGAATAAATTCTTACAAGAATTCTACTAATAACTATCCATATCAAAATATTTATCAGGATAAAGCAATTTTTTTTTTTTTTTAACATAGCTCTGCTTTTTGTGATATGAAACTACCTGTTGATGATCTCGGATACAACTAATACTATTGCAATTTATCATATAAGAAGAATTAAAAGCTATTTATAACTGATTAATGTTGAATTAGTAATATATAATTAATGCTAGATTTAATAAAAAAAAAAAAAACTTTTTTTTTTTCTCATTCAGATTTACAAACCTACTAAACCATGCTCACAGAAATCTAAAATTTGTAGTCCACTAATGTGAAGTAAAACTTTTTGTTTTGTTTTTTGCCAGGTACAAGCATTTGATATGTTTTGCCACCAATATATATAACTGTACAACTTCTGAGCCACCAATGGGCTGTCATAATAAATTGGTTAAAAAGAAGAGAAGGAGAGCTTTAATTGAAATCTGCTTAAAGGAAACTGATCCACATTTGCTGATGAAAAATGCCAGTGGCATTTATCATTTTAAATAGTTCAGAACTAAACATATTACAGTTCTCCGAACTAAACATATTACAGTCTAACTAAACATTTACAGTTCATTTTGCCACAGAACTAAACATATTACCTCTTTTTTTTAAATAGAGAAATTATTATTTTCAATTGTCATTCTAGTCATAAAACCATGATTATTAGTAAGTTTGAATCAACTAAATTTGATACCAGAACAAATAATATTTAAATAATAAACAGAATATTTGTGAAAGGAATACAAAAAACATTCAACAACATTCTGCAATCCAACCTTTTCACAGCAATATATATATATATATATATATATATATATATATATATATATATATATAATATATATATATATATATATAACTACTGTGCCTAAAAAGTAAGACCAATTTTTATTATTTTCAAAAACTCTCTTTATTTCATCGCCTTCAAAGTAATCCCTTCCGAACACAATATACTTATGCCAATGTTTTTCCCAATTCTCAATGCATGCTAAAAAATATACGCTTACTTCACTACAAAATCAGACATTCTACAATTCATTGCTCAATTAATTCAGACATTTTAAAAATCACCGAAACCCTTTTAGCGTCTCACAAAGCCAAGCGTAACTCAAACACTAATGAATATTTTGATGTGAAGGACAGTGAAATAAACATGAAATTCCATATGCCCAGGAAATGTAAATTGAAAATTGGTTTTACTTTTTGGGCACAGTATATATATAGTATATATATATATATATATATATATATATATATATATAGCACTGATATTGACAAAAAAGACTAAAATCTCACATTTATTATCAACGAAATGGGAGGCATTTTAAACCAATTATCCACAAAATTTAAATATCATATTTTAAAAGAAAATAAACACCTGAATATTGTTCTAAAAAAATAAACTTTATTAAAAACAAACTGTAAATTAATGTACTTATAATTTATAAGAATAATAAAAATAATTCAATGAATTTATAGTAAATATTAATTAATTGCTTTATTAATTTATATAGTAAAGTAATGAGATTACACCACAAATCAAAAATTCTATATCTAAACTTTTGTAAGAATTAACCTTTTTATTTATTATTTTTTTTAATACCTGATCTTTTTGGTAGTGACAAGTTAGCAAACCTTTACTGCTATTATCACCCATGCTGCACAAGTTCTAAAAAGACAGTTTACCCAACTGTGTTTGAAAAGCGACAGGAAGCAGTTTTACCCAAGTTGACTGAAAAATAAGAAGAACAGAAAATTTTTTAAAAAATGAAACACACAATTTTTATGTTCTCAAATTTTATAAGCTTTAATGCTTTGCATCAAATTAAAAAAAAAAAAAAAATTAAGATATGCTATATAAAAAAAAATTCTAATAATGCTTTTTACAAATTATTATTTTGTTTCATTAGATTGCAGATTTCTTTAATAGGTTTTGGTTGACAATAAATGAAAAACGAAGAATATAAACAAATTTTAATACAAATAACTAATAAATAACATGTTTAATTTTAAACAATAATTCAAAATTCCTGTTACACTAAAATACTAAAATTTTATCATTCTTATTAATTTATAAAACATTAGCTCATAAGATATTTATTATTATAATAGTCATTAGGCTTATAATAGAAACAATTTAGAAGGTCTGAAGCGATAGATAATGGATACATCAAATACAAAAAAAATTTTCAATTGTAATTATGAGTATTCCAGAAAAATAAATGTGAGAAAATAGTTTAAACTGTAAAAATGTTTAAACATGATCGAAAATGGCTTTTTTAATTATGAAATTTTCATGATTGAAAAAAAAAGAAATTTTTTTTTTATAATATATAAATATCAGCACATACCCCTGGAAAATGAAACATTAATTTCAATAATTTATATCAGCAATTATTAATTTGTAATAATCCAATCCATGGCTCGATGTACTCTAGTACCACTTAAACAGGTTTATTTACAAAATTCTTAAATTCATAACTTAATTAGTTTTATAGTATTTTGTATGTTGTGGGGATTGGTTACATTTCTAAGGAAATGAAGAATATAGGAAAATAGGCAATTATACTACAATAAATAAGAATAAATAACATGTTTAATTTTAAACAATTAACATGTTTGATTAATAATTCATTTAACAACTATGTTCAGATCTTTTGAAATTTAGAAAAAGAGCATATAAATAAGTTTCCCATAATTCTCCTGATGATTTATAACATTTTCAAAATATTGTGTAGAGGAAGTGCCCAGCATATTTCCTGGAAAAATAAGTGCTAGAATTATGGGTGATAAAAAGGAAATAAAACGATTGGTGAATTCTTTTTTGAATATTTGCTCAATATTGTTAGTGTTGGCGTAAATTTTAACATAAAATGCAGTTTTTCATGGTTTGTGCATTAATTTAAGTTACAGATCTTAATATTTCCCTGATCCCACACTAGGAAAAAAATATTGTATATAAGTCTCAGGTGATTCAATAAATTAAATTTGGAACTCAAGATATAGTTAAGTAGTATGCAACTTTAATTTACGCGTGCAGAAATGAATTAAAAACTACAAAAATGAATTTATATTAAAATACTTTTACCCCAATTTTTCTTTTTTGAATTTTTTTTTATATATAATTTACTTATAAAGACACACTCAAACAAATAGATATCTCATCACAAAAATTATATGTTTATACACTTCTTCCCTCCCACTTAAAAAAAAAATTTTTCTTTTTTAATACTAAATCATGCAATACAATACTTCCATAGTGAATATTTTCTAATACCAAAACAAAAAAAATGATTTCATTCTTAATACTTCTTTAAATTTTTCATCTCGCTCACAATAGCTTCTTGGGTAAAAGAAGAGAATTAGATATTTCCTCGTTAAATCCGCTTATGCTTTCTGAGATGTATGCAACATCACTCGTACCACAATTCATCTACAGCACTTTTGCTTATTGAAGTCGCTATTGAAATCAAATAAAAAAACATTGACTTCTCAACAGTAATAGCTTCTCAGTCAACATAAAAAATGTTATATACTAAGTAATCAAATATGAAAGTAATTTCGGTTAAGTATTTTTGAGAGAATACATAAGTAACGAGAGTTATTTCCAACACTGTACTTTTTTCTTTTGAAAATAAATAATATTGATTGAAAAAAATCAGTGATTAAAAGTGTAATATTTTTGTTACTTATTAACTTACATTAATTTTCTTTTCCAATTGTTAATACAGATGTTTTAAAATTACATTAAACTCTTCCTGTTAGAGAAAGTTAAATTCATGACATTCAAACCCAAAAATTCAATTTTATTACTTATTTACCCACATCCTGAAAACCAGCATTTTTATTTTCGAAAGTAAAAATTATGTTTTATATAGGGAAAAACTTTTTAGAAAAAAATGTAACATTTAAAAAAAAAAAGTTTTTTTTTTTTTTTTTTTTATGATTTAGTGACATATGATTTGTTAGTTGGTTTTCCTCTAAAACAAAAAGTAAATAAGTAAAATAAATTACTTAATTTCTTTATAAATTAAATACAGATAATTTTTAAAAACTTTGAATTTTTTGTTTGGATTTATGTTAAGCGCATTACATTTTTTTAGTAACTTTTTATAAAAACTTATTCTAAAAATAAAAAAAAGAAACAGCTTAAAAAGGTTTTTTTCAAAAGTGAATAAATGGTATTTCAATGTGAGTGAGAAATATTTTTTATCTTTCAGAAATAAAGGCAGTGGATGAATAAATGTTAAACTTTCGTGAAAAAGGATAATGTAGGATACTATCCATTTATGAGCAAGACAAAAATGGTCCTGGAGATGGAATTAAAAATATGAATTAAAATTATTTGCAAAATGCAAAAAAATAATAATTAACTGTAATATTGATGAAGATTTTTATTTCTAGCTACAGCAAAATAAAAAAATTACATAA